>QLOK01011450.1:410-12635 GCA_003313805.1 Tricholoma flavovirens
GAGGCATGCACCCTGCGCCATGGGAGGCCTTTACTGTGGAGCCAAGGACGAAATTAAACAAAACGCGACGCGACGCGTTAGCTGAGTGGCGGTCTTTGAAATCCGATGGGCGTCGAGTGTACATTGTCACACAAATTCACTCTTTCATCTGTATCTCACTTCCCACTGCTCTGAATGCTCTAGAATTTTATATGAGACTTGAATGATATGTATAGATGATATCTTGAAAGTTTTACAGTACTGTGTTGAGAGATGCTTAAATCTGGGACTGTTTTAGCCAAATTTCGAGTCTTCCCCTGTAATATCAGCAAGATCGCAAAGCATGCACAATGAAACTTCTTTATTTCTTTCGTGATTTAAAATTGGGTAGTATATGGGTGATATATCCAAGCAAAGATCAGCTAATCCATTGAGGCGATCTCTTAAAAAACTGGATTTTGAAACTCTCTGGTATTTTGAAACCCATAACACATGATAGTATGGTGCAATCTCTGCACTGTATTTTAACACTCCGACACATCTCCGCCCGGGAACCGGGCCGCACCATAACGGATGGGAACGAGACTACGTTAACACAGGCACAACCAGTGATGCATGTGATGACTCGTCCATCTCGTCTCTTTCATCCATCTCATCCATCTCAATTTGGAACACCCAAGTGGTGGCTTTCCATAAGAATCTACTTATGGAAATCAGGAACATCCATCAGCCGGGAGGCCGTGTCCAAATCAGGATGAATTTGAATTTTAATGGTTGTTCTGTAGAGCACCCCTCCGTAGTTATTCAATGAGATGTTCGTGATGGAATCCAAATACCTCTTTTGGCATATCGTGCATCCTATCTCTCCCCCGCTGCCATGATCATCCCATAAAATCTATTTAATTCGGTTGAAGAAATCTACTGGGAAATGATTAATGATTTCCCACCATATTCAACTCCGCTCTTGAACCAATGATCCTTACAGAAACCCGATGATCGATCACTGCTCCGCCGCCATACACTCTTCCAGTGCAAAAATATCACCCATTAGCACTTGAAACGAGGAATTAGAGGTAACTAGCTCTCACAACCCTCGTTCTTGCATGTTTTAGCCGTTCGCTAGAGTTACGATCTCACCCAGTACGTGATCCTCACCCAATCCTCACCAGTAGTAGTCAGTCACGGTAGTGGCAGTATTCCAAGGCTTTCTTCTGTGACGTCACGAGAACGATGCGCACCTCCCATTGATCAGGTTCAAGGTCTTGCTGGAATCCCCGTTGGCTGAATTGTTTTGGAGGTCATGATTATTGGTCAGCCTTACCAAGCCTTTAGTTCTGACGGTAGATACTAGATTCGTTTCAAACTTTCATGAATCATGGACTTCTTGATGAACTTCCAAATTTACCCCATCCACAGTCGTGATGCAACAGGATGCAACTCACTGGGCCTTAAACGGCATAAAAATTACACCCCCAAGTCCATCACGATAGGCACCAAGTGTAATAGATACCGTCGCCGAAGGTATAAGTACGCCTCAGAATTTCGGCCTAACCCCAATCTTCAGCAGGCCTGAACTTCACCGTACTCCATCTACTAAGCCTACTACGCCCTGCTGGTTAGGGTGTGCATCTATAGACGCGACTTCTGTTCTATATATCACTATGAAATACGCTTGTGTCATCCTTCTCGCTGGCGCTGGTGCAGCCATTGTCTCTGCCGCTCCTACTCCGAATGTACCCCCCACTTCGAGTGTACCCCCTGCTCCCGGTGCACTCCCTCCTTCGAGTGGACTCGGTGCCGTCGCTCCTGCAACATCTGCTAGGTGAGTCAGAAACCCAGGCTCCCCCAGTCCATACTAATTACTTTCTAGTAACTCCATTCCTCCCCAAGCCGGAGGATCGGCGCCAGGACCTCTTAATAGTGACACCACCCTTGCTCCTGTCCCCCGGAGTCTTGACCAGAGCGAAGAATTCGAGTCGATGCTGAACCGTCGTGATATCACAATTGGGAAATCCGATACAGACAAGCTGGCCACGCTACAGGGCAAAGCTGCGGCAGCACAAAGGCTGAATACCCTTGTGAATGGCCCTCCTGGAGCAGGTGGCGACTCTGCTGCCTCTCCTATTACTAGTCGGGATCTTCAGGATGGGGAGGATGTCCACCTCACCAGAGACCTGTTAGTCAGCATGCCAGGTTGTGTCAGTCCACGCTAATGCCTTTTCAGTGGGGATCTGGACGAACCAGGACTCCAGCGCCGGGTGCACTTCTCCCTCAAACATGGATTCCAGAGTAACGACGACTACAAAGCCACTGTTGCGGGGGATGCTGCTAAAGCCTCATTCAAGCTGAAAGCGGTGCAGGGTACCGTTAGCGGTCCTAGTAGTGGATCTACTACCGGTGATTCTACTCCTGACCCTTCTGCTGGGCCTTGAACTCCGCGACATCCTGAGAAGAATGTTCTATTATACGACAGTCGTGGGTTAGACTATCTATCTTAATTGCTGCGGAGTTCTCGTGATACTGATAGTATGAAATCTGCGTTTGTGTGGCATGATGAGCAAGCGAAACCAATTGTTCAGTAGTTCTGAGATGATAATTAAATAGCTAAGGGATGGGCATCTGTCATTCAAAGCAACACAACGGCTCCCTAGATCGTGCTACTCCAAGCCAGGTCTCTCGTAATTCATCGGGACGTCCTTCCTCTCCACCCACATTGCATCGTCACTACCCAGGTCAACCCCCTTCCCACAATCCAACCTCCTTCTCGCAGGAAGCTCCTTCAGTTCAAGTTCTGCACACTCATTTGGGTGCTTTCCACTCGCACTTGCACCACCATTGCGTACGACAACAAAGTGCTCCCCATGCCAACCGATAAAATCGACCGAGAGAATGACAGTCGCAATGCTCCGCGCGTTAGAGAACCATGCTTCCGTTTGCACACGGAAATCTTTGTCAGAAAGAAGATTGGGCTTCGGCCGACGTTTGGAGCTGCATTGCAGATGTAGAAAAGCCAAGGATTGGAACCGGGCAAACAGGGGGGCGTATTCGTTCTGCAGATATATGAAAAGTTAGTTGGTCTAATACCCAGAGGCGAAAGGTGAGACAACGTGCCATTGATTTATCTGAAACGACCGCACTGAGATTTATAGCAGTCATCTCTCTTGGGACAGATTTCACGAGCGCCTCTACCGCTGACTGGGTCACACTCTGGATCCTCACACCAAGCACCCTCAACCCCAGTAAGTTCGGTAACAACCCGACTACCAGATCCCACGGACAACCTCCCAGATCCAGCCGCCGGAGCTTCCGCCGGGCCCTCAAAAACCTCACCACACTCGTATACAACACGACATCCTCATCATGGCCCACAAGCACGAAACGAAACGCTTCAAGGTGAGGCAGGAATGTATGCACGCCGTCAATCGTCTGATCACTTCCGAATACGACCGCCGCAGGACCTGGCTCCTCGAGTGTGCCATGCAACGTGAGGCTCTGCAACCCGTTCGCATGGGCGATGCGCGCAAGGACAATATGCGAGACCCGTGTGTCGACGAGGTGGAGGTGCGTGAGATTCTTGATCGTGGTGGACTGGAAGGCCGAGTCCCAGGAATGGTGTCGCTCGAGATATGCCCCGAGGATCAGGTGCCGGAGGGTATGCTGGTTTTGGTCGAGGACAGTACGCACTTCGTTCATGTCGGCGATCCCGTCGTCATCTTCGGCACGCAAGGTGAATTTTCGAAGGTTGCGGAATGCGGAGACGCCAACTGCATCGAAGTGCCAGCCTCTGAAACAGGGTTTAGCGATATCCTTGTGGTGTATATTGTGTACTTACATGGAAGCAAGGCAGTGGAGATGGGAATGGGTAGAGAACAACGTTTGCACCATCTCTGCACCCATTTCGGGATACCCGATCCATTCAAAATCGACTAGAGATTTGAATTCGGGAAGTGCATTTTTGAACATTCCTGTTTGCATAAAATTCGCCATTTGGATACTGGTGAGAAGTAAGCGCACTCACGAGCGGTAAGGTCGAGCATATCCCCTTCTTCATACGCCCAATGAAGTCGAAGACGCTTTACACGGCTTGCAAATAATGAATCTGCCTTGGCGCGATCAAAGATGTCCAATCCTCGATTCAGGTTCTCCGCATCTTCCCCAAAGTAGAAATCGAGTGTATGGAAGATCTGACGAACGGCTATCTCTCTGTGAAATGTAGACACGAATAGCCATGTCCGTAGATGGTACCGAGGAATATGGAATGCTATTCGCTCCCATACCTCTGAAGGGGCACGCTGTGAGGCGGGCTCACGCATAAAGTGTATCTGAGTGGCAACATTTAGGGGGGATCATGATGTATAAAAGAAGATCATGCCTACTTGTTTGTCTCGGCGAATATATTGTTGAATTTCGCGATTGGACGGATCCAATTTAAGGACTGTTTGAAAATCTGATTGGAGTAGTAAGCTCAGCGTAACTTGGATGGTCCAAATCACTGGCACATTACCATCCTGTGCTTTGGCTAGAAGCCGTTCCCCACTGCGTTTTCGGGCATTTCCACGGGCGAGTAAAGCCTTGGCGATGTCCGTCTTTGGAAGGTTAGGTGTTCGGAGGTACACCTCTATATAGTTCTCTACGTCGGGGCCATACCTGTGACACTGATCTAGGATGATTGTGAGTGAATAGGTGCAGGGTTACGCACTGGCCCGACTGAATTAATGACAAGGCTGTATCGAGGAGAACGTTTGCCTTGTGGGCTGGCGACAAAGAGTTCAAGGCTTCATGAACTGTCGTGGTCAGTTCGTCCATTATCTAGTTTTGTTCGGCAACTCGGCCGGGTCTACTCCGAGTCGATTGGCGACTCTCAGGCTCAGGCTTGTTCCGAGGACACGAAGCAACAACTTCCCTCCACAACCCATTCGGTTGCCCCATGCTCGGTTACACGTCGTTTTCATGTCAGGTTTCATTGTGCGGCAACTCCTAAACATCACACACATGAAGAAAAATCGCTAGTTGCTCTTCATTGATGCTGCGCGGGTATGTCACCCAACCTTGCGGAATGACAGTGTGCGCCATCTTTAGGATTGTCAGGCTACGCGTGCTCGTGTGAGGGTTAATATAACTGGGCTTTGCAATGATGAACGCCTCCCCAGTGACTCCGGTCATCGCTGTGGCTTGCTGCGATTTGTGATGGAATCGAAGCACAGATGTATGGTCACAAGTACGCATGCTTGCTCAGTCGTGTGTGATCCTACACTTCGACTCACAAAACCTTCCGGATCCATACTACTCCACGGCGCAAAAAGACACTTGGCCGCTGGTTTAGGCTGCCGCGAACTTCTATGCTAGCTTTGTTGACGTTTACATGTCTCTATCGGTGAGTTTCATACTCTTGCAATCACACAACACATTTGAGATTAACCGACCTGTGACTTGACGGTTGTTAGTCTGGTTCTTGCTAATTCACCCGGATGGTGCCTCGGAGCGTTTCAGTCGTCATGCAGATGAGATTAACGTGTCATTCTGGTTGTCGGTGTCCAATCAACATATGGAGGTCCCCCAATGCAATTAATGGGCGAATGAACACCAGAAGAAGCCCTTTCACATGGTTGTCGCAGATTCATCTCATCGACGAAGGAAGTTGAAGTCTCATTGAAGTAAATGAATACCATGCATTGTCGAGAGGGCAGATTCCAATCTCCATCTTCATCCCAACATTTGCGAATCACGCTTAACTACGCTTTCAATCTACAGTCCACATTCCGAGCCGAATGATATCGCATCATGGTTCTGTTGCCCAGGATCGCGTGTCCCGAACTCGACACTCTAGCTTGAGTGACGGAATCTCCGCAGAACTCGGCAACAAACCGTGTGCATCTTCCGAGTGAGAGATCGGTATCACATCGTCCGCAGCCTTATGACACCACAAGACGGGGAGGGTGGAATCGGTATGCATCATCTATCCCACAATATCTAAGTCATTGCTATCATCCGTTTATTGGCAGAGAATCCGTACATGTCCAACCTGAGGAGGAATCCATCCTGACAAACTAACGACCCCGCCCAGGTTGTAGAAACTTGTCAGAGCGACTACCATACTCAATGCTATGCATCTTGACTAGGCCTCCCGAGAGTTCTATTCCAACTTGCATTTGGGACTGTATCCACTTGTCGATCACCGCAACCACCAAGGGATGGGCTTTCCCTGATGAAATGAGACTGGTCGCTCAGGTCTATATACCAAAACGCAAACGGGTTGAGTTAAACCTGTCCATGGTACGCAATGACATTCTAACCACGCCACATACGCTTGCGGAAGATATTTGGCTGTTTCGGAGCCAGCGCTTTCGCAACGATCATCTTCCGGGTCGCCTGCACCCTAGCGAGCGACCCCGGTTGGATACTGATCAGTTCAGATTTCGACACTGATGTTGCGTTGCGTGGATAACAATAACCGTTCCGGTATGCTGCTTTGGAGGAACTGTGACGATCCTTGCAAGTTGTATTCCGACGTCGACAATCCTGTCCATCCGAAAGCTATTTTGTCCTCTGCTTGCATCTAGATGACATCTCGCCGCTCTCGAAACGGATCTTTCACACGTGCCTACTACACCGTCCGTTCTGAGTCTCTCCCGCCGGGCCTTTGAAGTTCATCCGTTATTGCTGATATCAACGTTGAATACTGGTATTCCACGCCTCGCCTGGCAAAACCTCTGTGCATCTCCTGAGTTTAATGATCGTGTCATTTCAGTGGGAATTTGCTATTTGGTGTAGTACTGAGATGAGACTTCTAATATCGATGATCCGAGTCATCCGTGATTCAACCATTTTATTTGTACTTCCGAGTCATGACAGGTGATATGTGGCTAGCATACTTGTTACACGCAACTATCAATTAGATGCTAGCCCACTGTCTTTCTGTCTTTGCATAAGCCATAATGCCCTCAGTCAACGCATATATGTGCAACTCTGGCATATAGGGCAGCATTTTCTTGAAGACCCTATCGAGGCAATCTGGTAGCTGGGGTTGAGATATTGACCAGCTCCCAAAACAGCTCAAATTTGAGCCATTTTGGGAGCTGGTCATTATCTTGTCAAAAATTAACTGGATTGCTTAGCATTGGCAGAGCCCCCCCGGCTCTCGGGGGCATCTACCTTGTCAAATATTTTGAAAATTTTTTTTAGATAATTTATTTGAGGCTGTCACAATTTTTTTAAATTTGACCAGCTTAGCCATTAGCAACACTAGGTGTTGCTGGCACCAATCTTGGGAACAGAGATTTCTGTATAATTCATCAGTTCAGATAGAACAGTGCTTACAAAAATATGATTGCACTGCACAGTAGTTGTCATTCCAGGCCACATCTTCGAAGGCATCTTGTGTTGAGCGTTGATCGGCGGAGCTGAGTATGGCAACTCCAATGATATAATTAGCGCAACCGAATAAGGACGATCATGGCTGAGCACACTGCCATAAATAGATACCTTCTCTTGCTTAGTTGTTCAGTTTACAGTGGGCAATGACCCAAAGTAGTATATATATCCTGTACATAGTGCCTTGCAAAAATAACCAACTTAGTTCACTCATTCTTTTGAGTCCTTTACTTTTCAACATCTTGGAGGCTGTTGGATTAGGTGTACTAGTCTTCGATATCCCTGCAGTGAGAGCATTACAGTGGCTTCCACTGAGGTTTTCCAAGATGACCATGATAGGTGGAGAAGAATGACAGCAACAGCTGCAACAGCTGGCTGCACCATGCAGTCAGGAGATGAAGCTGTCTTGCTGGCAGGAAGACTGAGATTGCTCATGATCGGAATGAGATTATTCAGCATTGGTGAAACAGCTGCAGTTGATATGGCAGCTGAAGCATTGAGATCACCTGAGACAGCAGGTGAGACCATCAGGAAATCGAGGATATTTTAATATAACATTATAATGTCATAAAAAATGAACAATAACAGTATTTTCTCCAATTCTTGGGAACCATTTTATAAAGTTAGACATACATAGGGTTGGATGGTGAAATACACTGCTGCCTTCATCCTTTGACAGTGGATGAATGCCTCCAGCAGTACAAGTGTGATGGTGATGTTTCAACAAACCAGGCCCTCAAAGTGCTACAAATGTAGATTATGCTAGGGAGCATTGCTGCAATTAATAATTGACATAATATTTTCAATTGATTTCCCACTTCCCAACCACTGAAATCATTATTGAAGTTGAGAACTGTGGAAGGTATCCAAGTCTTAAACACTTTCTGCCAAGAGTTGGACAAATAAGTTTGGCACTACTGTTTCATTTCGCACTGTGAGTCCTGATTACCTGCATCTAAATGCTTCCCATCAGTATTGGGATTGAAATTCTGTTCACCTGTGGAAGATATCCAAGTCTTATATACTTTCTGCCAAGAGTCAGACAATTAAGTTTGACACTACTGTTTCATTTTACTGTGAGTCCTAATTACCTTTATTTAAATGTTAGACATCAGTATTGGCATTGAAATGCTGTTTGCCATCTCTGCCATCACCACCTTTCCCAGGTTGAAAGACAGATGTAGGTTGCTCAACTAGCATAACAAATCAGGATTTTCATGGATGCACATGACTGTCAGTGCTCCAATGTGGGCTACCAGCCCCCCAGCAACAATCCTGATGGATTTGTTTCTTACATGGAAGACAGTTATGTGTTGATAGTGAACCAAGATGCAACAACAAGAGAAGTGTTGATTGAAACTACACTGCATGTCAGCCTTGTAATTCTGAGGGTTGGTACAATATATAGGGAGCAGATGACATTGATGTTTAGCAATGTTCAACTTGCTCCATTGTAGACACTCTATCACCCATTGAAAGTGATTGAAATCCCAAATGTAGATTATATCTTGTACCGTAATCATCACAGCTCACTTTGCCTTGATTTTAGCAACAACACAATTGGTGGCAGCCAGATGTTGGGAAGAACTTGAAGCATACGAAGGAGAGACCTGCCTGAATGAAGTGTGAGTACAGGTTAGAGTTGGCTAGCTAAACTTGTTACCTGTTCCACCAAATTATCAGCTTGTTTACTTCCTCTTGTTCCTCAGGATCATCCAACAGCTCAAGAATAGAGTTGTAAAAGTGTTCTGAGTCAGTGGCTAGATCTGTTCTGGAGAAGACCCACCCTTGAGACTCTTCGTGTCATTGGACTGGGCATTGGAAGATCCTTTTGTATCTAAACATTCAATGTCAGGGAAGGAAATCCAAAGGGTAGGTAGAAACATTGCCATGAACCAAGTCAGCTATGTGGAGAATTTCTTCCCCTGAGCCATTTATCAACCAATCCTTGAGACTGGGAACCATCTGAAGCAGTTGTTTGTATACATGATACTCTATTCTTTGTCTAAAGCAATGGTGTGATGTCAAGCATAGGAATGATTGATGATAAACTCACTCTTTTGACAGAGACTCCAAAGGTTTGGCTGCCTGCTCTACCTCATGCAAGATGCCATTTGTGAGAAGGGTGTGCACATGGCACAAAGCATGAGCAGTATGACCGAAATGATGATCATGATGAACAAGGGGATCAGACAATAAACTGAAATATTGGTCAGTACTAATGATCACACAACAGGGATTAATGCTGATGTGCTTTCTTCTGTGGCCCTAGTTGAAGTGCACTTTGCTGATGGTGACCAAGGACTGAAGGAGGATCATTCTCGTTGTGGTCTGTAGGCATGGAGGATGAGCTATGGTAAGAGAGTGGAGATCAGGGGAAGAATAGAAGAATAATTGAGTGGTCAAGTGCATTCTGGGGTGTTTATATATCAAAAACAGGGTGATGCATCATGGGACTGGTGTATGATAGATCCAAAAAAGAAATCTGAATCTTCCAAACATGGATCAGGATCCATCTGGTCAGTACAGCCTGGATGAGGAACCTGATCTGAATATGGCAACTTTATCATGGACCAGATTAAGTCTCCAAATATGGTTAGAGATTGCCTAATGTGGACCTCACATATAGGGGGGAGACCTACCAGTTTTGGTCTGCAAGTCTTGATTTGCATTTCATGGGAGAGGCTTGGGACTTCTGGATTCAGGGTAGCTGCCTGTATGGTTTAAAATGACCACAAATGAGTCAAGCTATCCACAACAAGAATGTTGTCAGTGGTTTTGAGTTTCCTAATTCGATCTATGTATACTGCATATAAACTGAGACAAGGGTTACCTCACTCCCCAGAATCACCATCCCCAGAATTGCCTTCCCCATGTATACACCACCAGGTTTATTTGTCAAACAAAGCAAATGTTGACATATGTTATTCTCACCTTGGGCAGTTAAAGTGGCTTACAGCTTAGGAAGGCCCAGAAAACCAATTAAAGAGCCCAGGATTACTTAAACACCATCCATTATGCAAAGCCCAGGTATTGGGAGCAAGCCAAGCTACTACCAGAAGTCAGTGATACTTCTAGGAGACATTGTGACTGTGACAGACTAACTGCTTATAAAGGCATTAGAGCTATGGAAACAAAGGGAAGAGTGACAGTATTGTCATTGCTGATGAGGCTGGATGAAGTTTCCACTCCTGGATTGCCAGAGGATGTATTTGTGGGCCTCTTTCTGAAGTGCCACAAGTGCAACTATACAATGACTAAGCAGGTTTTCCATGACCATACCTGCCTGACAGCCAATGAGGGGTCTTTTATTGATCTGACACTCAACTTGGACACAGAAATGGAGGTGTAAATGGGGCAGAAACAAGAAACCTGTGACTTTAATTACTGCTCAAAATATATGCATTTAGTGTTGACTGTGTGAACAAACCAGGGGAGGCTCCTGCATGTTGGCAGGAGACTGCAGATTCTCATTTTTCTATCAAACTGTCAAAAATATGGGACTGCCAGAAAAGTCCCAGCCAGCCTTCTGTATTCATGGGCACAATATATGCAATTAGAATGCATGGATGTGCAAGTTCAATGCAATGAGCTGACAGCATGGAAAGTTGAAGTATGCGCACTGAGCCCTCCACAAGCCTGAAATGCATCATCTACAGCTCTTTCAACTCTACACCCCACACAGCAAAATTAATTTTTAAAAGGGGAAACATGGGAAAAGCACCCACAATCAACAAACTCTTGAAATCCCTCCTCAGACTAACTGGCACCTAGTAGCTGTTATGCTCATGGATCTTCAAATCTCCCAATGAACTCCCTCTCATCCCTCCCCCTCCACCATTCTCCACATTCCCATCCTCCCACTTCCCCAACCCTGTTAATTGCAACCCCCCCAAATTCCTGTCCTGATGCTAACACCCTCACTTGACTGCCCAATGATGATAGCTGCCTGGCCGACCCAGGTACATGGGAGGCTGCAGTCACTCATTGGGCAGGGGTGCAGGTGCTTGTGGTTTGGTTGATAGTGATGTCATTGTGATGTACCCTATATCAGGAAACTTCTAAGCTATTGACAGCAATGTTTTGCACAGTGGGTAAACAGAATGAATTTTTTCTTGTACTCTACTAATGTTCAGTTTTTATACTACTGGAATATTTTTACTAGTGTGTTCTACAATACTCGAGACTCTTTTGCTTAATAAGTTTATTAGTAATATGCCTCGGTGTATTAGTGTCCGAGTCTAAGATGTCTGACCACTCATTCCATCACTCCCCCTTGGTTGGACAACACTCCAATGCCATAGGTCAAATCTTGGTGTAATGGCTTCGTTAATCCCTTTGTAAATATGTCTGCGAGATTTTCACGCGTTTGGATATAAGTCGTTTCAATTGTACCTGATCCGATCAAATCACGTAAGAAATGATGTGCGATATCAATGTGTTTCGTGCGCGTGTGAAATTTTGGATGGTGGGATATTGCAATAGCGGCTTGATTATCTGTGAATAGAATTGATGTCTCGGGTTGTGGAATTTCGAGTTCATCAAATAATGCACGGTGCCATAAAATTTGCTTGGCAGCGTGGGTGGCAGCAACATATTTGGCTTCTGCGGTTGATAATGCGACGGTAGCTTGTTTCTTCGAACTCCATGAAATTGTGCCACCTGCGAGTAAAAATATGTAGCCGCTGATGGATTTCCTATCCGAGCTTGATGCCCAATTGGCGTTGCAATACATTGTGAGCTCGGCACTATTTATGTATTCTGGTCCACCATATGTAAGGCAAAAATCACGTGTCCCTTTGAGGTATTGGAAAATCTGCTTGACGGCTGTCCAATGCTTGGGCTGTGGTGATTTTGTGAATTTTGCCAGTGTAT
>QLOK01011455.1:0-10392 GCA_003313805.1 Tricholoma flavovirens
ACTCGAAATTGGTCTAAACACAGTTGAAGTTCACTTGAAATTGATCGAGGTCAATTGAAGACAATTGTGGTGATCATGAAAGCTTGTCGAAGCTCATACAGTGCTCGAAGTAACTCAGTAGATAGCCTAAAGATGTTGCGATGAGACTTGAGAAAGATCCTCAAAGTTTGAACACAATCAAAATTGTTCGAGTTGTTCAAGTGTACAACATGTCCATTTGAAGTCATTAGAATGTTTTGAGGAGCATAGAAGGTGGTCGTTTAATACTCAAGAGGTGTCAAGGAATATGTAAATTGTATCTGTGAATGCTTGAAGTTGAATATGAGGTCTTTGAGGGGTGCAATATCATTCGATCTTGCTTGGAACCGTTCGAAATCATTCTAAATGCATTCAAACGAGTCTGGAGGCCTTCATATTGGGGCACGAACCTGTTATAAGGAATGCGAAACATACCTGAGTACTCCCAGATACTCCCAGAGCTCCTACTGCAAGGTGGACCTATCAACAGTCCAATATCAATTCCAATGGCAGCCCATTCTCACAGTACCATTCATTGAAGAATATAAGGGCAAGTTGAGGCACTGTGATATCAGTTCTTGTTGGAATGAGATGGATATCAAGTCTATCCATTTTCATCTGAATGCAATCTGGAAGGATGCTGGGTTTGGCAACCTACACTAGACTTAAGGTGGACTGGAAAGACAAGATCAAGTTATCTTTGTTGCATGGAAGTGGGAACCATAAGCTACAGTAAATGGGGGATGATAAACTACTGTACCTTCATTGCACAGAAGTGGGAATGAAGGCTAGGAAAAATAAGATGTACATAATATACCTGAAAAGATGGCCTGTCAGCCAGAGGCCACATCAGGCATAGTTACTGAATAAGTAGGCACCACATCAGTGGAGCAATATCAGATCTGATGTGCATACATGCAAAGTGTGGAGTTGTCATCATTGTCAGTGGTAATTATTGAGGGAGGTCACATGATCGTGTGACCACAGGTGAGTGCAGGTGACTGCAGGTGGGCACAGGTAAGTATCAGAAATGTTTGTGGCACCTCTCTTTCATGTATTGTCATTGAGAAATGAGTGACTGTCATTGTTGTTGTATAGATATGTGCGAGTGCAGGCGACCACAGGTGAGGGCATCAGTGATGTATTATGTCAGCATTTTGATGGTGGGCAACTGCAGGTGAGTGTCAGCGGGCATATGCAGGTCTCAGTGTTGGTAGATGTTGTGGGGGCAGACTTACACTCCTCCCCACTTGAAAAAATTGTGTGGGTCTTAGACCTCTGTCCCATTTTCATCTTCCCACCAGTCAAGGGCATCTGTATCAGCCATTTCTGAGCTGGGGCACCACTCATCATGTTCCTTCCCATATCCTTTATAACAGACAAGGTATTGTACCCCCCTGCCATGTCAGCATGCATCCACAATTTTGTCAATGTACCACTCGTCTGTGCCATCTTCAGTGACAATTGGCCTTGGTTGGGCAGGCTCCTGGTCTTGGAAGAGGAGTGGGTCATTGGGGACATATCATTTTAGGAGGTGTGCATGGAAGCCAGGGAAGGTGTTGGGGTTGTTGGGAAGTTTCAGGGTGTATTCTGAGCATTCAGGGAAGGTGTGTGTGACCGTGTAGGGGCCATCATGTTGTGGCATGAATTTGGTGACCCATGTTTTGCCTTTGTGTTTGTGATTGTGGCAGCAATTGTCAATGGAGAGCATGACAAGGTCACCAACCTTGTAGACATCCTCTGGTGCCTGGTGTTCATTGGCATGGTATGCCTGGCAGATTTTGGCTGCAAGTATGTTGTCCTGCACCTCTTGGACATCTAGGTGGATGTTTGTAATTATGTCATGTGCAGTGATCTGCTCAGTGGTTGCATTCTCATTGAGGGGCACAATGGGGGGAATGATGCATGGAGATCGGCCAGTTTTGAATTGGAAACCAGAGAAGCCAGTGGATGCATTCATGGTGTTCATGATGGTGAAGTGTACACAGGGGAGTTTGGCTAGCCAGCCCTTCTGGTTGTTGTTGACATGGTACCAAATGGCTTGATTCATAGTTTTGTTTGTCTGTTCACTGCTACCATCAGTTTCAGGGTGATAGGATGTCAACATTTTTAGTTTGATGCCAGTGAGCTTGTGGAGTGCAGTCCAGAGGTTGGCAGTGAAGCATGCATCTCTGTCAGAGACAAGATGTAGCATGAGACCATTTTCACAGTACCATTCATTGAATAGCACTACAGGGACCTGGGCAGCGGTGTATGAGGAGTGAATACCAGTGATGCATATATCAGCACCAATGAGGTCCATCATGGTCATGATGGTGTCCTTTCCATTCTCCTCTGGTAGTGGGCTGATGAAATCCAGGGCAATGGTGTCAAAGCGGTCATCAGGTACTGGTAGTGGATGCAAAGGACCAGTGGGTTTCGTGGTCTGGTTTCTGTTTCTCTGGCACTCAGTGCATGATGGGATGTATGCATTTTCCAAGTCCCAGTGCATGTTTGGTCAGTAATAGGAGCCATGGAGGGACTCGTAGCTTTTATCAAAGCTGAAATGGCCCAAGGTGTCATGAACCAGATTGTGAAGTAGTTTGCAGACTTTGAGATCTTGTGGGATCACAAGTTGGCGGCCGACATAGAGGAGATTATCAGTAAGGGTTTCCCCTTTGATGCTCCCCACGTCAATGTCCTTCATAAGTTGTTTGGCAAAGGAATCAGTCTCATAGCCAGTGATAATGGCATCAAGAAGTGACTGATCTGTGGCAATGTTTAATATGCTGCCAGCTGGCATTTTGGGCACATTGCATGTGTAGGCAATTGCACAAGCGGTGATGCATGCATCTGGTATAGCATAAAAAGGCATGCAGGATAGGGCATCTGCAGCAGTGTTTTCTTTGCCACAGATGTATGTGATATTGTAGTCAAAGTCAGCCATGTACATTGACCATCTCATTTGTTGTCTTGACATCTCCTTCTGTGATTGGAAATATTTGAGAGTTCGGTGGTTGGTGAAGACTTCAAAATGGGCACTGAGTGGGTGAGATTGCCATTTTTTAAATACCTTGACTATGGCAAGTAATTCTTCTCATGGACTGGGTAATTCTTCTCAGCATCATTGAGTTGGTATGAGTTGTAGGCAACCAGCCAGGCAGTTTCCCAGGTTGCACCAAAACTCAGAACAGCACCAGTGCAGCAGTCACTGGCATCCATGGTGACATAAATGTTGGACACCTTGTCATCATAATTAATTACAGTGAGACAGTTGGCACCGAGAACCAGGTCTTTGATGTGCTCAAAGGTGGCCTGGTGTTCTTTGGTCCATGGGGGAAATTCCTGGTCGCATTCCTTGGTGGTGAGTGGTGTAAGCACACTCATATATCCAGCAAGTGCTGGTAGGAATGTGGCAATGTACCTGGTTAATCCCAGGAATCCCCTGACATTGGTGGCAGTTGTTGGTTGTGGCCAGGAGGCAATGTGGTCAGTTTTACAGGGATCAGGTTTGATGCCTGATCCAGAGATGATGTGGCCAAGAAAATATAACTCAGAGGCAAAGAGGTTGGATTTTGCCTAGTTGCAATATATGCTAGATTTTTGGAGGGCCTCAAGAATGGCAGCACAATTTTGTTCATGTTCTTCCACAGTTTGTGACCATATAATGATGTAATAAAGGTATGTACACATGACAAATCTTGCCAATGAGTTCCCAGAGCACATCAGTCATTGAGTGCTGATGTGTGGTGGGTGCATTGCATCCACCCTGTGGCATGACAGTCCATTCATAGAGTCCCCAGTGTTCTTACAGCAGTGAGGTGAATGTCGTCAGGGTGTACTCAGGTCTGGAAGAAGGAGTTGGTCATGTCCATCTTGCCAAATATTTTTCCCTTTCCACAATCAGTGAGTATATCGTCTATGCAGGGTAGAGGGAAGTTGTCCCATACAGTATTACTGTTGAGTGCCCAGTAGTCATTCACCCACCAGGGGTTGACTGTTAAGTCAGGTATGCTGGAGATGTATTTTGGCACGCAGAATGCAGGTGAGGCAAATTCTGAGGAAGATGGTCTTATCTGGCCCACCTTCAAGTGGTCGTCTAGCAATCATTTCCAAGGTTCTTGATATTTCTTTGGTGCTGCATATCCTTTCCCATTATTGATCTTGGTGGGGTCTTTGAGCCAAATTCGGTGAAACATGTGTCTTCAGTACTATCAGGGAGACAAAGTGGGAAACAGTCTGTGAATTTGAGTTTCATCTTGGCATCTTTCTCCTTGAGGAGTTCTTGAAATGCTAGGCCCTCAACGCAATCTCACACAGCAGACATGATTGGTCTGTGCAGTAAGCAGCCAGCAAGCACTGGTGTTCCAGAGTTTTTGAGAGTGGGTGGTTTTGGAGTCCAATTTTTTTTTGGTGTCAGTGGAGGTATAACTCATTGTTTGCCTTGGGGCTGGGGTGTTTGAGGAGGAGGATTGAGAAGGTCAAAGCCAGACCATTTGTCAATGGCTGTTCACTCATGTGTGTCAATCACAATCTGTTCAGATGAAAGAAATGGCATTCCTAGTATAATCAGGAATGATAATCCCTTATTTACTTTCATCCTATGTACCCTCAAATTCCATACCCCCCAGTCTGATTGTAGCTCCAGGTTGATGAACTCCTTGCAGTTGAGTTTCTGCTTACTCAGTGATGACAGGTTACTTTCCTTTTTGGGAAGAGGATAACATTGAAGGGTGAGCTGCTCACAGAGCTTGAGGCTAATCACTGTGGAGGGGGAACCAATGTCCATTAGTGGGGAAATTCAGTGATGAGGGGGCCAGTGACATATAATGTAGGATAGAGGTGTGATACAGAGAAGGGGACTTCATCAGGGGGAGGGATGCATGAGTTGATCTCATTATCTTTGTTCTCCTTTTCCAGTGCAGATGTTGCTGGTGGAATGAGGGTAGCATAGGTTTCAGTGTCAGGCCAGGTGTTGTCAGCCTTCATTGGGCAGTCAGCATTTTTATGGCCAGCATTGAATTTGAAGCATTGTGTGCAGCTGGCATGTTTGTCAAGGAGGGCTCATTCCTCAAGTGTGAGGGCTGGTAGGCATTTCTTCTCAGTCTGTCTTGTTTTGTTGGGACTGGTAGTGGAGGTGCTTCCCTTCACTGGTGGATCAGTGAGTTGGGAGAGTAAATCCTTCTTCTTGCTGCAGTGGGTGGCACACTGATAATACTTGACCAGGAAACCCACACAAAACCCTACAAAAGGCTTTGTATGGTATAACATGGGTTAGAGGAAGGTAGCGAGGTGGTTCTAAACTTCAGCAAAGTAAACCAAGGTTATACTAACTGGATGCAAGATGTTTCGAGGGTTTCAATTGAAGTTTGAGGAAAGATTGAAGTTGCGATAAAACTTCAAGGTCATGATGAAACTTCAAGGTCATGATAAAACTTTGAGGTTGTGATAAAAGTTCAAGAGGTTTGAGGAATGAGTCAGATATGTGAAGGAGAATGGGAACGATGTAGATGGGGGCTTTAATGGGTACTAATACAGAAGTAGCAATGACTGGACGATGTTTGATATGTTTGAGACAACAATACAACAATTTTTGAGGAAGTTCGTGATGATATTGCAAAACTTTGAGAAAAACTAGAGACTTGGACTCAAGAGTGGGAGCTCTTAAATCAGATGATAGAGAAGTAAGGGGAACGATTTCTTGTTGGAAAAGGTAGGTAATACAAAGTTATATAGGTTTGAAAAACATAGGACTAAAAAGGAAATAAAACATGAGGCCTACATGAGGCAGGATGTAAATGATCTAATGGGTCTAAAAATGATGGGTAGATGATAGAATGATGCAAAAGGTGAGAAAAATGAAAGTGTATCATACGGTACATACATGTGTTCCCTTTGAGGAGTCTGAAATACCTCTAAAATCCTCTCATGTCCTTCAAAGTGTGACCTGGCCTATTGTTCTTCATGCAATAAGCTTGTCATATGATCCTGCTTGGTGGGGGAAGACAGTACGAGTCTCCAATGATAAGGAATACAGCTGCTGAAGGGCACAAAGTAGCTCAATATGGGTTTGAGGTGTGCTCAAGTTTGATTGAGCTCAATTGATGATGTTCAAAGTGATTGCAACTGGTTTGATGATGTTCATAGGGCTCATGAATCGATCAATACGTATATATGGAGTTGTGGAAAGTATTGTGATGATGTTTGAGGAAGTTTGATGAAGATCGAGCTCAATCAAAGAGCTTGAGAATTATCAAGAATTTAATATTGCTATTTGTGGCCAATCAAATGTTCATAATGTGATTGACACTTATTGAATGAGGTTCAAAGGGGTCATATGAGGTATGAGAGAGTCGTGATAGTGTTAGAAGTCAGAATCAAGAATGTTCAAGGGCTCAATATTGTGCAATATTGCTTGAAATTGCAATCAAAGTTGTTCAAGGTTGATCAAGGTTGATCGGACTACTGAATAGAGCTGTTATGCACAATGCAAAATGTACTGGTGTGTCTCCTGAGTACTACCTGTGATGTGGATGTATCAGTGCGGCGGCGGGGGCATTGGTTGGTTTTTGGGTGCGGGCGTCTTCGGCCTGTGTCTGGTTGTTGTGTTCTTTGACCTCAATAGCCCAGGGGGCGAGATTGACAGCCAGAACAGGTTCGAGACTGATGAGTCTCAGGTCAGGGTGGAGGTTGGATTGGAGCTGGGTTTTAAGTTCAGCCTTGGTGAGGGCCTTGGTTGGTGCAGAGGTGGCAAGGATGGCATTCAGGTTCTTGAGCTCAATTTTCTAATCTATAAAGACTTGATTGCCTTGGGATGAAGAGAGGATGGTTTCAAGAATGTCATGTGACCAGTTTTTTTCAAGGACCAGTTGGGTGAGCTCCAAGAGGTAGGCATCCAGAGAGAGAGCATCAATCCTGGTTTGATCAACTTGGTACCATGCAATGAGTCATGGTTTGAACATGCCCTCAGCAATGTAATTGACAATTTCAGTGTCAGTCTTCCTGCCATGCTTCTTGCAATGTTTGCATGCAAGGGTCCAAGATTGCATGATGAGTGGTGTGATTTTGCTGGTGGTGAGCATAGGGCATTCCTTCATCTTGGTGACCTTCACTTCAGCAAGGGGTTGTGTTGAGGGTGACATTTTGGTTTGGGTGGTAGGTGGTGCAACCTGGTGGTTGTGATGGTGGATGGTGGTGGCAGGTGTATGTACTTTCGTCGGTGGACAAGTCAGCATCAGTGGTTGGTGGTGACAGCAGTGGTGATGGGTGGAAATCCCAGCACTTTCATCGTGTGATTGGTAGTGTCTCTAATTCAGCTGGTTGGCCAGAATCCTGTAATCTTCTTCTTGTGCTCCTGGTGAGGAGTGGGATGGAGGTAGAAGGTTGACAAGACGGGGTTGGTTTGGTAGGTGAAGAAAGTTGTCAGTGTTTGGAAACCTACACTAGACTTAAGGTGGACTGGAAAGACAGGATCAAGTTATCTCTGTTGCATGGAAGTGGGAACCATAAGCTACAGTAAATGGGGGATGATAAACTACTGTACCTTCATTGCATGGAAGTGGGAATGAAGGCTAGGAAAAATAAGATGCACATAATATACCTGAAAAGATGGCCTGTCAGCAAGAGGCCACAACAGTCCCATCATAGGGGTGAGTCAGCAACATTGATGTCTTCCATTGGGTCATCAGATGTTTCAGCAAGAAGATGTGACAGGGCATCAGCCACTGTGTTGTCCTCCCCATGAATGTAGTATATGGGCATGTCAAATTGGGACAGGTGTTCCATCCACTGTGCCTGCCATCATGAAAGGTCCTTTTGTGTATCAAAATTTTCAAGAGTCCAGTGGTCTGTATACACAACAAATCGGGACCCAAGTAAATCTGATTGCCATTTTTTAAGTGCACACACAATTGCATGTTGAGCACTGATCGGTGGGAGCCGAACACAGCAACTCCAAACGCTATACTTAGCACAGCCGAATAAGGAATGTTCAGGTGTGCACTGCCATTTGTTTAGTTACTGCCCCTTGCTTAGTTTAGTTTACAATGGGCAATGACCCAAAGTAGTATATATATTCTTGTACATACATAGTTATTGAACAATAACAAAAACAAAAGTCACTCATTACATCGAGTCCTCTACTTCTCAACAGGTTATGGGCCCTGGCCTTTACTGAAATCACATGTACATGCTAAGCTTAATCTTTTGACACCTTGGATCAATCAGTAACCATGACTGAATCATCAATGCACACAAACATCTATCAGATTGAACCATTGACAGGTGCTGAGAATTATGCCATATGGAAAATCAAAATGATGGACATCTTGACAGGACAAGATTTGTGGGAGTATATTGAAGGAACAATCACTCAGCCATCAGACATGGCAGGAAAGGCAGCATGAAAGAAAAAGGATAGAATGGCTCTATCTACAATCTAATTGAGGGTGGCAGATAAGATGCTTGTGTATGTCACGAGTTTGACAATGGCGAGGGAAGCATGGGAAGCATTACGGTCTTTACTCGAAGCTCAGGGGGCACTGGGAATTGTCCAGGCATGACAGAAATTGTTCCGATCACAATGCGAGGATGACACGCCAATCGACGAGCATATTAGGACATTGCGCAGCTACCAGGAGGAGCTGCACAATCTGGGACAGAAGATTGATGGGGAGGAATTTTGCATAATTTTACTAACCTCACTCCCAGAACAATGGAATGACTATATTGCATCTATCGACACTACCGACCTAAAGGATGCATCAAAGCTTATTGCCCACATCTTGGAACATGATCGATGGCTTAGCCTCAGAAACTCTGATGATACAGCCTTGGCAGGAAAGCATGGGAAAAAGAAGGTAAATCCCAACATCACCTGTTTTGGATGCGGAGAAAAGGGGCACATCAGTCAGCAGTGCAAGAAGAAATCTAAATCGGGAAAGGGGAAACTGGGAGGAAAGCAGAAGGAGACAACAGAAGCCAATGCAGCAGCAGATGATGAAGAATTTGCCTTTTGTGGAGGGGACACGGCACTAGCAGCCTCACCAGATTCCTGGCTGGCTGACTCAACATGCACTTCACACATAGTGCAGGATCAAGATATATTTATTGATTATACTCTCACACCAGGACATCAAATTTCCGGATTTGGAAAAACCCCTGGATTAGGATGTGGGACTATACAACTCAAGGTTACAGTGGAAGGGAAAACCTCAAAGATAACTCTGAAGAATGTCGGACACATGCCTGATGCGCCATTCTATCTCATCTCAATCTCATGTGCCTTGGAAGTGGGAGCAGCAGTTCTATTTTCATCACACAGAGTCAGATTCCGAGCACCCAATGGCACAATCATTATGGAAGGACAGATATCAAATCAGCTATTTGACATGAACATCAAGGGGATAGCCAAACAAGACCAAGCATGCCCTGCCAAGCACGGGAGAATGTGGGATGAATGGCATAGGATTTTGGGCACATGAATATGGGATCGGTAAAGATGCTGAAGGATAAAGGAATGGTATTGGGGATGGAGGTGGATAGGACAGTGGAGCCCACAGTGCAATGCAAGGTATGCATTGTTGCCAAGCAGCATGTCCAACCTTTTCCCAAAAATAACCACACCGAGATCAAAGAGATTGGAGATCTCACAGTCAGTGATCTATGGGGACCAGCACACACTCAGGCTCCAGGGGGAGATCGGTATTTCATCATGTTCACAGACAGCAAGTCGCGACGCACTATGACTTATTTTATGCAACAGAAATCAGAGGCACTTGCAAAATTCAAACAGTATAAGAGCTTTGTTGAGACTCAGACTAGTCACAAACTCAAAAAACTTCGCATGGATGGAAGAGGGGAATTTCTTAGCAAGGAGTTTAGGAAATATTTGTTGGACAATGGAATTCAATTGGACGTCACGACACCCCACTCACCATCGCAAAACGGAATTGCCAAATGATTAAACTGAATGCTAATGGAGCATGGATGGGTGTTATAAACTGAGGCTGAAGGAGAATCCGCGCGGGAACCAATCGGTAATTCGGAGGGGTATCGAAAAGAACTTGGCTTCAACTTTTAAGAAGTTGCACCCTTCGCTTGTTACAGTGTTCAATTTACTGGAGGACGATCGGGAATTCAAGTAGGGGACCAATCGGAAGTCCGAAGACAAGACAAGAGGGTGGTTAATGTATAATATTCGAATTGCCCCAATAACAACAAAGTATCTAAGTTTAAATACTAATATGAAATCCGAGATCGGAGATTCGATCGGAGACCGAGGTAAGAGCTATGTACGTTAGCTGTGGTTGGCAGTATGGGCGGTACCCGAGGTATTAGCCTGAGGTAAAATCCTATGAGTAACTACAGTAACTATGTACAAAGTCTACACTATGC
>QLOK01011460.1:1469-21689 GCA_003313805.1 Tricholoma flavovirens
CATGAATCATTTTCTGAAATGATGGGTGTTCGAAGGCTTGGATTGGCTGTGATATTCATGAGAAGTAATACGAAGTTCAAGAAGTTAGCTTTGCATACCTGATCGGTAGACACAAGCCACTCAATGGCTGCGTCACGGAAAACTCATCGGTATACGGAATTATCTTCTCTTTTTGTGGCTTCTCCTGAAGATGTGGGTCGAGGCGCGGCTGATTATTGGAATCTGCATCTTTGTGGTGGTTCTCAGCGTCCTTTGGTAGCATTGATGGGAAACGGTTGGTTTCTGCCCATTTCTGATACACTGCCTAGGAGGATGCAATCACATTAGTCGTTGTATGTACCAACATTTCGATTAACATACTTTATGGCTCAATTGCATGTGTCATCTCAGTGTAGTCACCTCTGCAACCAGGGACACAGGATGTTGAGCAGACTTTTTGCTAAATCAAACGAGCATGACAACCGAAGCTTGTATGAAGCTGATTGCACTCACGAGCATATGCGACAGTTTCGATAATTCTTGCCCTTGTTCTGATATGACTGCAAGAAGAAATGATCTACATCGCGACTACGATCTTTGAGAGCAGTCTTCGGGACTTCAGGGACAGCTTGAACATCGATATTGGCAAGGAAGCCATCTACATCAAGCACATCCACACGAATCGGGGTCTCTTCACAAACTGTAGAATAAATTTGATGATTCTAAAAATGCATGGATTTTATCTTTGGTTCAACCCACCTTGGGCAGAGTTCTCGACAGGTGGGCTGCTCACAGGTTGCGTGATTTCCTTGATCGCTGCAGGGTTCTCATCATCGGAGACTACTATGTGGACTCGTGATTTTTTCCTACCTGTTGTAATTCAACGTTCAACATTGATAAATTTAGAATTTGCTGTGCCTGTTGAAACACTTACGAGGCTGTTGGCTCTCATGATCCGAATCGGAAGAGATCTCTTGAGCATCGGTGATGGGTGGTGACGAAGGAGTTGAAGTCGGTTCTGATGCCACAGACAAGGATGTTGATAATTGGTGTCATTTAGCGGCATCATCGCTGGCTCGCTTCGCTTCAATAGCATGTTTATGCGCAGAGAGTGTGGGTGCTGCCGAATTAGAGGCATCAAGAAGCTTTCCCGATGCTGTTAGTAGCCGTTTGGGGCGAGGCGCTGATGAAGCGGCGTTTGTTGTCATCCTGAGTGACAGCGGGAATAGTATGATTTCTTGTGTTTGGGCAGTATTTTCCTTTTCTGATTGTGGCTGAAAAACTGTACAGATTTGTGATGGACAGAAAAAAAGAATCGCGGAACTTAGAATTAAAATTTGAGCACATGACATGAAGGTCAACATGTTGCGTCGTGTTGACACTATCAAGCCGCGGCTTGAGGGCCTGGCTCAGGCTTCATCAAGTGCGAGCTGAGCCCTGAGCCCTACAAAGCCGTCTAGTAAGGCTCGGCTTGGCTCAGGCTTCTAGGGCTCGGCAGCCGGGGCTTGACGGCTTGGGGCTGGGCCTTGCACATCACTAGACTGTTTAATGACCATTGGGGAGTATGAACCTGATGCTAGGTTGAAACTCAAGAACATTGGATTGGAGCTGGACTATGCTTCAGGAACAATGGTTTTCCTGTAGGGAAAGCTAGTCCAACATGGAACATCAGAGATTAATGGGAATCGGGTATGTATTGCCCAGTATATGAGGGATAATGTTCATGAGAGGATGAGGGTGAGATCAGCAGATTGGACAACAATGTCCAAGGTGTTCTTATCATTACCAAAGTATTGATTTGTATTCCAATGATACAATTTTATTCTGTGATATGAGGGAGACTCAAGCACATGCTCGGACTCCAACTCAGGGTGCAAGCCCAAGCCATGTGGAGATCACTGCTTTAGATTATATGGAGACAAGGGGTACATGGTGAATTTCTGTCTATTCTACATGCCATCATGCTTATTTCATGGATATTTTCTAGGATAACATATATTGGGGAGACAGCGACAATATCAACTGGCTCATGAGCATACTCAAGTTCATACCTGATGAGAGCCTGTGTTACTTGGCTGTCATCTGTAGGAAGAAATGTTACTGGTGAGGTTACAGTGATAATCAAGCAGTCTCACCTTGCATGGGCTTATTTATTTATTTATTTATAAGCTGGTTTTCACAGGTGTTCATATATTGCTGCTGTCTGCTTCCAGACAAGAAGATCCAAGCCGAGTTATACAATGATTTCAAGCTTCCATCTATCCCTCCACAATTTGGTTTGTTCATGCCGATCTTAATTTATAGTATGGAGTAATAGCCAATGACTGTATTTAGTTGACACTCCTGACAGGAATGACGATCAACCAGAATTTACACTGTCCATCCCTCTTTCCACCTGCTACTTCATGCCAGTAATTGCTGACTTGCATTCTTAGTGTCCCACTGTGCCATCATAAAGGAACCTACGATATCATCGAGTCTTTATTGAATGAGCTTAAACCAGTTTTTTACATCTGAAAACCCATGCAAAATGAATAAAAAGAAAAATGGCATACTAGGCCTAGTACCTACCTGGCATCACATTTAGTACACAAATCTGGATCATGCTCCCTCCCCATCAAATGGCAAGGGCAATCAAGTGTGTCACATGCTTTCAGTGGAACTTAAGATTTTGACCTCAACTTTTTCACCAGTGATACATCCACATTGCAGGTAGTACTCAGGAGACACACCAGTACTTTTTGCATTGTGGATAACAGGTCTATACAGCAGTCCGATCAATCTCAATTGACCTCAAACTACTTTGATCGAATTTTCAAGCAATATTGTGCAATACAGAGCCCCTTGAACATCTTTGTTCTAACTTCAAGCACTAGCAGGACTTTCCCATACCTCATATGACCCCTCCGAACCTTATTTGATAAGTTTCAATCATGTGACAAACATTTGATTGACCATGGACAACAATATCGAGCCCTCAATAATTCTCAAGCTCTTTGATCAAGCTTGATCTTCATAGAATTTCTTTGAACAACTTCGCAATATTTGCTACAAGTCCAGATATACATCTTGATCAATTTACAAGTCCTACAAACGTCTTCGAACCCTCCTCAATTGACTTCAAACAAGTTTGATCAAACTTTGAGCATACTTCATGCACTTCGGTGGCTGTATTCATTATTATTGGACATTTGTACTGCACCCCTGCATCTTGTGACATCATATGACAAGCTTATTGCATGAAGAACAATAGGTAGGATTGCATTTTGAAGGACATGAGAGGATTTTCAAAGTATTTCAGACTCCTCAAAGGGAACACATGTATGTACCACATGATACCATTTCAATTGTCTCATGTTTGCATCATTTCATCATCTACCCATCTTATAGAGCCCCATATTACCGTTCTCATCCTGCCTCATGTAGGCCTCATGTTCAATTTCCTTTTTAGTACTATCTTTCATATGTCATATAAACATTGTATTAGGTACTTTGTCAAAAAATATCATTTGCATTATCACCCCAGTAGTCTGATTCAAGTGATGGTACACTTGAGTCCAAGTATTCTGTCTTAGTTTGAAGTTTTGTGAAATCATTGTGATCTTCCTTGATAAATCATTGCACCTCTATATTGAACCTCCCGACCCTCATCTCTACCTCAATATTATTGTATTCACCTCGCTTTTACCTCACTCATTACATCCCCATCATCTCTCTTCTTATAATACTCATTCCTCATACTCCAATTGATCAAACTTTTATCACAATCTCAATATTTCATTGAACCCTGGGTATCCCTGGATATCCCTCACTATTAACCCCCCCAACCTTGACCTAGGTCTCGATATACAGTACCACTTTGCTACCTTCCTCTAACCTGTGTTATACCATATGAAGCTCTTTTTAGGTGTTTTGTTTAGGTTTCCTTGTCGAGTATTATCACCAGGGGCTTGCATTTACACCCTTGCCACCCAATCCTGCCTGTCCAGGGCCATCATCATGAGTCTTGTTTCATTGAACCCTGGGAAGTGAAATAGTTTGAAGGCATACATTTCCAAAAATTGCACCAACTAGTTCATTGGCAGTGTTGCCCATGGTTGTAGCACAGGCATGAGGAGCTTTGGTCACACCAACATTATTCCTATCAAATGCTTCTACAGACATATTTAGAGCCATAGACCAAGCAATGAAGGACTTCTGTGCAAACCTCAACTGTCCAATCACCTTCTGCCCTACTCACTGTAAGCTCTGTCACTATTAGTAAAACCAACCTACAGTAAATGAACTCCTGTGGTCATTTTTCAAAAATGTGATTCTTCTGATATTTCAGAGGGATTTTGATAAAAAGGAAGCATGAATAATGTTGTTTCCTTCCTCTCCAATGTGTCACAGGGTGACACAGGGATTCTGACCTTGACCACTGATCTGTGCCCGACAAATGAAGGTTTCCAACTAGGCTTCCAACTATGAAGAATGAATTAGTTCAATTAGTTATTTTTTTATGCAATGCATGAGCCTGTCCAGTATAGTAATAGTAGTATTGACATGGCCCATGGGCCCATCCACTATACAGTCTATTGCAGTATTGCCATGACCCATGGGCCCATCCATTATACAGTCTGTTGCAGTATTGGCAGGACCCATTGGCCCATCCATTATACAATCCACTTACCATATTGACTAACATGGGCCAATCCATTATAGATGGTCTCCTACCATACTCATATATCACATGGGCTGATCCATTATCCATGATCACTTGTTTGTTGAATGACCCCTGGGCCCACATATAACAGATGATCTATAGCCATACTCATATCACCCATGAGCCCATCCTATTTACATGAACTTACACCTACCAGGTGAGCCCACTCATTTACTATGGTCTATTAGTATCTGTGGGCCCACATTAGCTGGACCATTAAAAACAGCTTAAAGCCACATTAGTTGGTCCATTTGTAATGGGTGAAATACACTGAAGGTGCTGCAAATCCCATCCTGATTGCATTTTGTTCTCTGTCACACCCATGAACCAAGCATTGTTTGGAGTAGGTGTAGGTGCCTCTGATCTGTGCACTGATCTACACGCTCTTTCACCTTGCTCAGAAGATGAAGGGGACACTTTCTTGCTGGTTGGATTCAATTTATGGGAGTCCATGAAGATACCCTTTTGTCTTGGTGAAAACCTGGAAGACCTATTCTCTATAGATACCAACTATGACTCCTCTTTTCCCAAAAACAAGAATGTCCTCTGCCCCCGAGCATTTGGAAGAGTTGAAGGCTGTGGTATGTAATTTTTCCAATTATGAATTTCTTGTCTATGTTCATGGATTATTGACACTTACCTCTTACAGATCCAAAAACAATTGGAAAAGGGTAAGCAAGTGAATGATTCTTATGTGGGAGTTGATATGAATTTGCTTCCTGAGTATCTTGTCAAGTTATGTAGTGGAATGCTAGAATGTGGACCACTTACTGGTCTTACTGTTTTTAACAGATGTATGATCTGTTTCGATGAGCAAGATGGAAGCTTACTGGCTCTGATTATTCCAATGATGCCAGCCTCCATCACAAAACATTTGCTTGACAATTTCATAACTGTTTGTCCTGGAAAGCTCAAGACTACAGATACCCAAGCAGAGGTGTGGGCACTTTTTTGAATGTCCACCAGTAGCTAACACTATCTTGCAAAACAAATATCTACTAGATACCAGATTGTATGCAAACTGGGGTCTGCATTAGAAGGTCATTTTGCAAATTTTGTTCTGATTCAGAGATGCACTATTTGCAAATTATCATTCTGACTAGAGACCCCACTTTGCAAATTGCCTTGCTATCATGAAGCTGGTGATCTACTATATCCATATATAGGTTCTGTGCTGCTCACCATACAACTTGACAGCCGAGCATTCTCCCTTTTTGGAATAATTATATCACCCACTCATTAGTTGAGTTCTAATTATAGCAGCCATATAATCCCATTTAGGAAGTCATCATCATCAGTGATCCCCATGTGTGCATCATGGCACATGTTGTGGCACCCATTGGTTGTACAATTCTCCATTGACAATACTAGACACAATCCTACAGTTCTTATTTGGACATGGTGACAGCTATATCATCATCAACAGCCTGTGCCTCAGTTGGTACAATGTCTCTAGCCCCCAATGCGACATACTGTGTGATGTATCACCAAATATGTTTGCAATGAGAGCACATTGCATTGTACTGTGCTGCCTGCTCATTTGCGGAAGCACATATACCCTCAGCTGTAGCTGGGTCGCTCACATGAAGTAACCAACCCACCACTGTTCCTTGTGCCTCCCACTGTTCTGCATGTCTCAAAAAGAATCTTTTCACCCATTTCATCTCCTCCTGTAAGAGCTCTACCTCCTCTGCCCAATGATCTGCATGTGCCTTACTCTTGCAGAATTCGATCTGAAGGTCTGATGTATTTGGGTTAGCAAATGTGAGAATGAGAAAGTGTGGCACATACTGTCTTGCAACTGTTCATCACTGTTTTCCACATTCCCTAGATGCTTCCAGATCCATGAAACATCTTGATGACCCTCTGATGGATGGGACCCTGTCCCAACTTGGGAATGTCGGGATGTATGTAATGCTTTGTAATATTCAGGTAGTGACATATCAGTGAGTCCTGTGATGTCTGAGTTGTTCAATGCGAGAAAGCCAGTCTCCCAGCCTACATGGCCCAATGGAGAAGCAAGGACACTGATAGCCTGTCTTGCTGCCCTGTATTTTGCTGCAGCAGCCTTCACCTTTGTCTCCAGCCAGTTGACCAGGCCTCATGAGCGGGTATTGTAAAGCTGGCAACACTGGAAGCAATCTTTGTCGATATAGACATAAGAGTGAAGTCAGAGGCTGTCACAGAGCTCATGGAGAGCATCATGGGCTTGGGCTTGGCATAGATCCCATTCTATTTGATGAAGCTGGATATCACAGACAGTATAGGTGGATGTAATAGAAGATGGCAGGTAAAGTTTGATCTTTGAGACCTCCTCTGTTTGTTAGAGTGGAGGGATTGATCATCACAAGTATGCAGGACATGCAGTGCAGGAATATATAGATGTTTGACATTGATCCAGGAAGTGATTTTTCATTGTAGTACATTTACACTGAATTTGTAATCTTGTCTTTTGTTCATCAGTCGAATGTGGTCCTAATGAGCAGAGGTCAACCACCAGCTGGCACCTTTCAGAATATGCATCAGGCATTGCGACAATAGAAAACACTGGAGTTGTTACATACTGTTGTTCTTCAAAGTCTAGCACAATCATTATCAATTGTGAGGCTGATGTTTCTTTGTGTAAGATGTATGCAGTACCTGCCGCCATTTCTTGTGCTTCCTCAAGTTCTAATCACTTACATACTGCATCCTGAGTGACAGCTGGTAGGAGAAAATGTAAGTAAAATGATACAATCAACAAACGGAAGGCATACATACCCTTAAATTGTTTTTCAAAGGGGTTTGGCTTCGAGTGATCCTCTTCCCATTTGCTCAGCTGCTCTTCCCACCTTCCCGCTGAATCCGCCAGTAAACCCAACACAAACTGGTGATGCAACCACTTGTGGTCATTGGACTCAGCTACAGCCTCCTTTATCTTCCTAAGCAATGACACAGCTACAGTGCATTCAGTAAATATGAAAAACATAATGTTAGTGACAATGTACCCATTAGGGTAGTCTTCTGCCAGTTGATGTCACCGAAATGGTCATAAAGAGTATCTCGATGATGTCCAGGCCCCATCCTGGCAGTGCTAGTGGCAGCCACATTGATCTGTGACCAACCACGCTCGGGTGCCTCTCTGTCAGTTCTACCAACATGGTGATTGAAGTTGAACAAAAAAGAAGGTGAAACTTTGGAATGAGAAAGTGGAAAGACCTGAATAGTTGGTGTGCATCCAGTAGGGATAGGCTTTCATTTGCTCCCATACATTGATGCTCCATTGACATACAATGTTGTATGAGACGACAATCTCAAGAATTTCATCTAGTTGGGCCAGCATTAAGCTTGAAAAGAACATGTAATCCATATTTACATGACTGCCAAACTTGGTCATCAGTTTTCTATGTAATCAAAGGCTCATAGACACCATACTGTTCACCCTTTAAATGATCTCCTACTGCAAGCAAATGCTTCATATCATGTCTAGCACAGTCAACTGCTCCAACACCAGTGGCAGCTAGGCCCTCAGTTAGTATAAGATTGAGATTCCAGAAAAGGACATCATCAACTTACTTTGTGAATGATTAAATCATGCCTTATAATCTGACTCAGGAACAAAGTATGACCATCCAGTGCTGAAACTAGGGTCAACAGCTTCACTTGATACATTTCTCTGTTTAAGGCAGAAGTTTGCATTGATTGCAAGGAAGAGGTGATTTAAATATCTGGTGTTATTAATTAGTAAAAATAGGCTACAATCAAACTCTGTCACACCTTCATTCCTGTGGAACATCATTCCAGCCTTCTTCAAGATTCAGACTGGGCTGTGGGCATGCAGGGCATAATACCACACACTCTCCTGGTTGGGTTGCTATGACACCACGTGGGTCATACCCTCTCATTGTTCGCTTCAGCATTTTGAAGTGTTGATACTCTTGGATCATAACCGATGATGAGCAGTATCGATCCTAAATGAGTAAGTCAGGTGAGTATGTAATGGTGGTGAAATGCAGGAAAATCACATACCTTGTGAGCCACAGTACCAGTATTGTCAGTGAGGTGAGCCAAGGTACTATGAAACTCAAATGATGACACCTTTGACTCAAAATTCAGTAACTGGAAGAACTTGAGTGCTCCCAATGTAGCTGCAGTTTTTGGGTGGTCAACTGAGGCAGGAAACAAACAATATTGAAGAAGTTGAACAAAGTGCAGTTTTGATGATTCACAGCCACAGAAGTCAACACCGACCTCATAGATCCCATTGATGTCAAGTACAACAAAATCCCCACCTGATGCTCATATTGGGTTGTGACAGGTCTCATGAACCATATGGCCAAGCTGAACATGAAGTCCAATCTGCATTAGGGTTATCTTTTTAAAATATGAACTGCTGGTCCAGGACCCAGGTCTGTAAATGAAGTTTGAATATTATGAAGTACACCAAAAGGAAAAGGAAACGAACCTTGACATGGTGAAGCAGATTGCTTTTGTGAACAAGTACTATGCAGGACTGGCACATGAGCTCAGTTCCTGAACAGTCAATGCATCAGTACAATGCTGAGGAGTTTTCCATTTCTCCACAACGTAGGCAAGTGATCAATGAATAATCACTGCATCCCTCCAAATGATGAAATTCAGCAAGAAAAGTATCATGATCAGAAACCCATCTTGTGATAGGATTGACCTAGAAGATTATTTAGCACAAAGAAAACCGATGTACAATGACATTACTTACATATGTTCACTGGCATTTGGTGGGAAAAAAAACTTCATTGAGGTGTTCAAGATATGCAGGGTCCATGTCAAATTCAAAACCAAGATTAGCAGTCAAAGAATCAGGTACTGGTGGTACTCTCAGAACATGGTGTGGTGACCTGGAGAATTTGAGTTGAGGAACCAAGATTTCCATTGGAACAAAGCTCGTAATGAGTAGAAGGGATGTTCATTGTTTTGTGTGGCAACTCTGAAGGGCTTTCATCATCAGAGGAGATTCATATCATGTAAGTTTTGGATTTCCTTCTATGCGACATTGTAACAATAGAGTCAAGTACAAGTTGAGAATGGGAAGGGGTGTAAAACAGTGTAGGCATTTGAGGATGTTGGCCAGTCAGTCACACCATCTATGGCTAGCAGTTAGTTCACATATTCCAGGCCATGCCAATCAATGCAGTCTCCCTGTAAAAACAGTGACCCTGTCATGAGCTGATGGCATGCCACTTGGTTATTTCAAATGTATACATGGGGTAGTTCACTGCAAACTCTCACCATTGCTGACATCCATCAGTTGGGTTGCATATCCCTGGCCATGCAACCGATATGAACACATTCTCCCTGTCCAAATAACGAGCTTGGCATGAGCCAATGACAAAATACTCGGTCATTATTTGAAATAACTCACCTTGATTTAGGCGATCAGGTATGCCATTTTCTCTCACCATTCCCAATGTATCCCTAATGCAACTGATACAAACACATTCTCCCTGTCCAAATAGTGATCTTGGCATGAGCCAATGACAAAATACTAAGTCGTTATTCAAATTAACTCACCTTGATCTAGGCTATCAGGTACACCATTTTCTCTCACCATTCCCAGAATCCCAATGGCCAACACACTAATAATGTTCAAGAATGAGCATTTAGCAGAATGCCATACATTGATCCATTTTACTTACTAGCAATCTTGGTTTTGTTCTATTTGAACATGTTTATAATCTGCTCCTTTACTTCCTAGCAATCTCAGTTTTGTTTGATTTGAACACATTAAGATTATCTCAATCAATAATGATCAATGATCAGTGCCACCATGTGATGAGACATCTGCACGTGAGTGTGACACATCTATTTTTAAAATTTAAATTCCTAGATGCCACTTCGCTTGGACAAAGTGATTTTTTTAGCACCAGTACATAAATGGCTAGCTAAATTCTCAGTCTGTGTGTGAGTTATTGAACCAGAAGTTTGGATAGGAATTATTTAAATGAACATCACTGTGACTTGACCAAGACAAGTCATTGTTGCCAGTGGAAACCTCTACAGTAATTGTAGATTAGTGCGACCACCTTCAAAATCTGCATTAACAAAAAATTTGATAATTTAAATGTAAAGCAGCTAGTTTTATACTGAGTCTCAGCTACAAATCCATGGAAACTCTGACAAATGACAAGTTCGGAGTGTGTCTTTCAATAGGTCTGCGCACTGCTGATGTCAATCAAATATTGAACCACATCTATCAGCGTCCATGGGAAGTAGTTTTATGATGAGATCTTAAGGTGTCTCAAATTATTACCAATATTGCAGTAATAAACTGTCACACATTGTCAGAAACTACATTGAACTGGTGGATCAGAAATGCATGTTCATAAGTGTCAGAAAGTTTTATACATTTAGTGAATGAAAATCTTTACTTCGCTATTGCTCCAACTGCAGATAGCTGGGCACATAAGATGCCAAAAGTAGGTGCAGCTGGCCTCACCCAGCAACAGTGCTATTACCAATGGTACTGCCAGCATTGAGCCACTGTCACATGAATAGAATGACTTACTTCAAGTTATTATAGGCATGGATCAGAACTCAGAGAGAAGGCCTGTGAACACGAATGATTATGTCATCAGAAATGTATGTATTCTTCTGCTGTCTCAGCCTGTATGTTTTGTTGGAAGTTGAATCAGCCATCTCGGCTACTTAGTAAACTTACATAATCCAGTACAGACATAGCTGGCTCTAGTCTACACAGCAGACATAGCTTTTAGCTGATATATATATACCCTACCCGCTTGTAGAGTACATTCATCAGTTTGCACCACTGTTGTTACTGCTACAAGGGGCTAACACCCCATACCATTCTTTGAAACTCAACACAAACTGATCATGTCTTTGGTACACCTCACACACACACACATATATATATATATAGAATCATGGACTTTTTTTTTACTTAGATGTGCTGATTCTGGGGGAGTGTTGGAAGTTGAATCAGCCATCTTGGCTACTTAGTAAACTTACATAATCCAGTACAGACATAGCTTTTAGCTGATATATATATACCCTACACACTTGTAGAGTACATTCATCGGTTTGTACCACTGTTGTTACTGCTACAAGGGGCTAACACCCTGTAACATTCTTTAAAACTCAACATGTTTATTCACAGTACTTCTGAGTCCAGGCAACAGATGAAAGTTCCAGCACTAGCTTCAAATGGGCAAAGTGGCAATGGTGGTTCTTTTGCTCCAACTCCTTCCACTCCTGCTATATCTCCCCAAAAGCTCCCCAAAGACCCTGTTTTGAAGAATCTGCCTCCCAACTTTCACCCAACTGCACACAAAAATCTTGATGCATGTTTCAGAGAGGCAATGCAGGTACTCCAGGATGATCATATCATTGACCAGATGCCAAATGGATTGGAGGAGGTAGACCAAGTGGCCCACTTGAGGAGGGTTATTATGCAATTGGCATCTGGTTGGGGTGGTGTATCATATTGGCCGATTGATCTCTCTTGACCATTCATTTATTCGTGCAAAAGAGGAAGGTTGCCAGACCAGTGGCAAGAGCAACTACTTAGCCATGCATCTATGGGACGGAGGTTTTTGGCACAGCTCACCGAAATGGGTGGGTGTCTTCCAAAGGAACCATATAAGGTGAAGGAGCTATGGCGCTTACAAGTTCAACTAGTGGAGGTGCTTGTGATGGGCATCACAATTATCAATACTCAGTGTTCAGTGCTTCCACACTATTGGAAGGTAGAGTCATTACCCCCAATTCCCTGGAGTGATGAGTCTGCCAGCGAGTTATCTGAGGACCCTGACACCATCAGGGATGCTCATGATGAAGGCAATTTTGAAGACATTGATTAATTTTTTTAAAATAGTTATTGGTCTACATGCTTATGGCTGTTTATAAATTGAACCATATCTCATAGAATGTGTCGTATTTCATAGAGAAAAACAAACTACCAGCTATATTGGGTATATCAGGAAACCACTTCACTGGACAGATGGCCTGGAAAGAGCATGCTTGGAGATGATGTATGTAACTTCAATAACTTTTCCAGCATCTAATGCTTCATTGTAGGCAGCTTGTACCAGTTCTTGGGTGCTGTAACGACGAGCAAATCCGCCTGGAACTTCCCTAATGTTTGCAGTAACATTATGACTAACAAACATTAAGATTAGATTGCAGGTATATGAAAGTTGATTGTGAGAGAGGACTTACAAGCCACAGTATATCCCAGGTTTTCTACCAACAATCATGGCATACCAATGCTGCTGATCTTCAGCATGAGCATCAGTGGGCACCACATCGACAGCTGTAATGAATTAATTTAATTCAGGGCTTGATCACATTGTACACCCACATGGGGAAATGAGAAGGTGCTGCAGTGGCATCCAAAGAAATAGTAGCGGCTTCCAAAGAAAGTGGAGTCACCCCATATTCCTCCTCCCAATCAGTAGACAATGAATGAATAGAAATAGCATTGCTAGACTGAGATGATGGGAGCTGAGGAGCAGGAGGCAAGATGGGTGATCCATTAGTACTCTCAGCATTGGGCTGTGGGGCTGCTACCATATTATTACCTGTGCCACAACATATTGAAAAATATAAACTTGACAAGCAAGTTGAAAACATACTGTCCACCAAGTGATACCCATATTGTTCACAAATTTTCTTAAACTCGTCGGGAATCTCCTCAATCAACACAGCATGGGGCTGGGTGGCAGGTGCAATGGCTAGTACAGATAAGCGGATCCCAATACTTACATTGAACTTACCAGGAAGCAGAATGTGAAGATAGTGAGTGGCATGAATAGCAGTTTGCAACGACATGGAGAGAAGGCCAATAGCCTCTGCAGATGCTGATCAGGAAGCACACAGTTTACTGGCAGTATGGTCAAGCTTGGTCATCGTAAATGAGAGGAAACTAACTTGCTGAGTTTATCTTACAGGACAGATTTTATACAAAAATGTGAGCCATGCCTCGTGGGGTCGGGTACACAGGGTGATGGTGGGAAAACCCATGGCTCATTGTGTCAAGTGATGGAACATACAAAAAAAAAAAGGATGCTAGAAACTGATACAAATCAGTCAAAAAAATGGTGGAAAGCTTCTCGTTGAAGTGCCAAGGGAAGCCTTTTCATGTGAGCTGAGTGAGTGGAACAACAATGTCAGAATACCCATAAATAAAATGTTGATAGAAATTGCAGAATCCCAAAAAAGACTGAACTTCTTTCACTCTTTGGGGTTCTGGCCAATCCATAATTGTTTGAACTTTGTCTTTGTCCATATGAAGCCCATTGGTGGTGAGGATGAAACCGAGATATTCGACAGAATCTTTGTGGAATTCACATTTCAGGGCAGCCACAAAAAGCCCATTTTTGCGAAGCCATTGTAACACTTCCTTGACATGAGCTTTGTGCTGGCTCATATCTTCAGAGTAGATTAATATGTCATCCAAATAGATAATGACACAGACATCCAAGAGGTCACTGAAGACATCATTCATAAAATGTTGAAAGGCAGCAGGAGCATTAGTAAGCCTGAAGGGCATTACTAGCCATTCAAAAGAGCCATAGCAAGTTCGGAACATTGTTTTCCATTCCTTGCCATCAGCAATTCAGACGAGGTGTTAGGCATGTGTAGTGATCCCCACCGACCCCAGGGGGATCATGTTTGTACCTATTATATTTAGACGGAGCCAGTCCTATAAAACTGGCTCCTTCCTAATCTGTACAGTAGCCAAACCTTATCCTGTATCACATACACAAGCAATTATACATTATTTGTACTTGTTGCCTTGTGTGATCTACAAGGTTTCTTGGCTCACTACACATTTTTGAGTATACAAACTTGTATATCTGCGCATTCATGCAGCTATTCTCACCATCCAAGCTTTGCAGCAAGAACTTCTTTTCCCACTGTCATCTTGACCCTGCCTTGTGCCATGTTGCAATCAGATCTGCCCCTACAATGTGCCCAAAACATGTTATAGTTCATTTCCGAGTCCCTCGCAGCCATCATCTCCCCATCAGAGCTGTCAATCCCCCCTGATGACACTCGATAATTTTTTTTTCACACCTGATGGCTCATGTGGGCCATCATCACAATCATTCTTGCACCTCAGCTGAGGTGCGAGCTAGTAACACTTGGGAGCAAGATAACCCCCTGCCAGTCAAGGCCAGACATTACCCTGCCAATAGGCAGCATATACATAGTCATGCTCGCACTGATGGAGTGCGAGCTAGTATTCCTTACATGAGGTATGGAGTACATAATAATGAATCACTGGATAAGTTTGTCTACTATGATCCATGTGCATCCACATGGATCATCCGAGAAAGCGGTACCCATGCCCAAGGGTCCACAATTCGCCTGCTTGAACTGCAGGCCAGATCCTCAGGTGGCTTGAGCTACTGAGGAATTTTCAACTGAATTTTCAACCGTCACATTGTGTTTGATAATGGACACTGGATTCCCACTGTCTCTATGGCCAGCCAGTCCCCACCACATATTGAAAGATGTGCATATATTGACCTCGCCCCCAAGCGAGGGGACAAGACGACCATGAAAGACCAACACAGAGTTGAGGTCATAAAAAAGAGCAGAGAGCTGTGCATCAGCAGGATGCACAGGAAGTTAGACCTCTTGTCACTATACGAGATGAGCACCCAAGTTCGAAAACCTCACCTGTAGGGCAAGGGAGAATGGGAGAATCGCTGGCTGGCAGGAAGAATCGAGACTCAGAGCTCATTGTCGATGAAAAGAAGCATACTCCCCAACATGTTATCAGTGAAACACATCATTCACGACATGAAGTGGAGACCATGTGCGCATATAATGACCTTGCCACTGAGCAAGGAGACAATGGTGTGAGAAGCATTGTTTATAGATGAGAACCAACAGGTGACTGTTGGTGGAGTGCCTCACACATAGGACGAGGTGGAGAGAAGGATGAGATGACCACAAAAAACCAACACAGAATCAAGGTTGTATCAACAGAACAGAAAGTGGTGGGCCACCAGGCCCCACAGCAAGTAGGATGTCTTGTCACTAGACAAGATAATGATGACGAAGAGAATGTCATACCAGCCAGGTGGCCACGAAAGCCACCTGACACAGCGCTGTCAGTGGGCACAGTCAGAGACACCAGGCTTCCAGCTGGTGATGGGGGCCAAGGCAAAGGGGGAGGGGCATTCTGCAGAGGAAATGATCATCGTTGTACGTTCGTTCATGAGCATCCAGGTGCAGGGACACAACACCTCAACGACGGAGGCCATGTCGAGGTCCCTGGATTGAATCCCCCACCTGTAGAGCGAGACTGGAGAGAAGGGCAGGTTGCCGAGATGACTCAACGAGACTTAGAGCTTGTTGATGTTGAAGGAGAGGGTGTCATGTTCAGAAAACTGAGACATAATGAACTTGACGTGTTCATGTTGAGTATGAAGCAACCAGGCCTGGAGAATAACAATACAGGTTGTTCTTGGAAAGAAGGCATCAGTGAATGACAGGTAGTGCCCCCTGCACTACCCCCTTCAGTTTCAATGAGGTACCCACCTCGTTCCCCACAACCTATGAGTCCCTATCCATGTCAAACATGTGCATTGAAACTGCACCAAGTTGGTGCAGTTACCCAACAACATTCGAACACGAACATTTTGGTATCAAAGAAGCAGAGGTGCAATGCACCTCAGGCAAGGAGTCAAAGGGGGAGAAGGTCCCCAGAGGGAATGAACATTGTTGGATGTTCATACCCGAGCAGGGTATACTTGATGCAGTGGCAATGAGTTAAAGTCCATGAGACCTGCCAAACAATGAAGAACATTGTTTGCAAAATTAAAAGGGTCAGTAAACGACGGGCGGCACACCCAACGCCACCCCTTGGAGCTATTACGAGGGACTCACCCCATTCCCAACACCCAACACATTCAAAAATGTGTTATGATCCTTCGGATGGCCCCCAAATGGCCATACCCTCAGCTCCAACACGGCCCCTTGATTGGCCATGCTCCCATCATTCTGGAAGAGCGGAACCGTGCCACGACAGCACGGTTATCCAAGATCATTCAAAAACGAACGTTATGAGTGAAAAACTGTGCCAAGAGGGCACAGGAAAAGATAAACGATCGGAAGCGGTCGTCACTACCGAAATGAAACTCCATGTTTCAAATGCACAGCCCAAACTTCCCAGTTTGGAAGGCTGTACCTGGGAATGTTTGAGAGTGAATGTTTCTAATGAGATGAAACTCCCAGTTTCATCTCACTCACCTCAAGACCGAGGTGAGGCTGTGAACACACAGCCGCGACTTGCCAAACAGGAAGTACAACAGGTCCAACAAGGGCTGACGCTGTCATTGGGGGCAGCTGATGCAGGTCAGATATCAGCATCCACCTGTATCACTCCCATCATACCAGGCCAGATGTGGCCATAAGTTACAACTCCCCAGTTGGGAAGTTCAACAACATGGACATGCATCGCCAAGATGCATGTCGGACTGGCATATGACACCACAGTCCTCGTTGGAGGTCAGGAGCAAGAATGTTGACTTGCATCAACATAAAATATGTGATTCACATCACGTGTCACAGCGATTCAACAATCTATCACCAACAAATACCATGTGGATCAATCCACATGTCACAAATGTTTCAAAGTGGTACTTAGGAGTTCTGCATTCTGCATCAATATGATGCATCACTCGCAGGGCTGAGTGGTGCTGATAACTGGGTTCCCAGGGCATTACTCAGTTCCACTTTTATTTTTATTTTTTTATTTTTTTATTTTTATTTTTTCCCCCATTTATTCTCCTTTGTGGCATACATATGTAAGAGACTAAATATGTGCTGTATTCTATTCTGTCATTCTGTGCGCCTGTATATGGTCTGCTTTGACATCTGCTTGGAGGTAACCCAGTGGGTCCTTGAAGCGCCATTGGCGCTGGAATAGGTGGTGCTGAGTCCATGAGTATAGTAAGGGTGTTCCGTGTGTTAGTTGTCTATCTTCTTCCTTGTCTGCTTCTGTCTTCTTCCTCTCTCATTTCCGGTAATGTCCTGAATGTGCTGTTCAAGCGACCTGTCTCTGCCACATATTTGAATAATGCTTGCAATGATTTTGGGGATGTGAGGATCCTCATAATGTCGATGTTTCTGCCTCCTATGCTGTTATGTAGGGTTTGTCTGGCTGCCTGGTGCGCTGTGCAGTGTAGTATAAAGTGCTGTATTGTTTCCTTGCTCTGTTGGCATGCAGGACATGTTGGTGAGTCTATTTTTCCAATGCGAAATAGATGCTTAGCTAATGGCGCGTGTCCTGTTCTCAGTTGTGTTAGAATGCTGGCTAGCTTTCTCAGTAGCTTTGTGATGAGGCTTATGAACTTGTTGGAGGGCGTTGTGGGGTCTGTTTTCATCATCTTGTTGTATCTTTTCGAGGCTTGCCATCATTTCTGTGCATGTCACTTGAGTTTTTCGTTGTGCGTCCATTTGATGGCAGATTTGCTGCGTGGCAGCGTCTTCTTGAGTAGTCCCGGTAACCTGTTTGCTTCACTACTTCCCTCCGTGATTGCTTTCTTTGCCTCCTCATCTGCTTGTTCATTTCCTTCTATGCCTTTGTGTCCTGGTACCCACTTGACAGTGATTTTTATGCTGCGGTGTCTTTTCCTGACCGCAGTGATGCTTTTGTGTAGTGCGTCAAATATATAGTGACCTGGATTTGGTTTCGTTAGCTGCGTGGCTGTGATAGAGGCGTGGTTATCGATGTATATGTTTGCTGACAGTATGTTCCATTCCTTGGATATTAACTTGGTACCTAGTACTGTGCCCATCCCCTCTCCTTCGTAGACTGTGTGGTGTTGCTGTGATCCGAGTTGGTATCTTAACTTGGTTTTGAGGTTTCCGTTTCTGTATAGTACTGCCGCTGCTCCGATTTTACCTTCCATACCTGAGCCATCGGTGAAGACTTTTATGTCTGGGCTGTCATTTTGTATCGCTGCTATTGCCTCATCAGTTCCTGTTATTACCTCTGTCATTATACTGGGCCTCCACCCTGTGTCAAAGTGTGCAGCATCAATTGTTTTGGTTTTGTGTGGTTTGATGCCATATCTGTGCATGAGGTCGTGTATCGGGGTTCGGTGTTGTTTGACTAATCTGTTTGCGGCATTAGCAACAGGTTTGTGTAGGGGGTGGGATTTCGGTAGTGTTGCCAGCCTTGCAGCTGCCCTGTGTCGGTACTTTTCCACGAGTAGGTGGAAGGGAAGTAGGTTCACCATGACCTCCAGGACATCTGTAGCTGTCGTTTTCATTGCCCCTGTAATCATAAGGGCGGCCCATCTTTGGATTGATGCTAGTTTATTGATTACAACTTGACTTGAGCATTCGCTATTTGCTCTTTTGCCTATGTTCTGCTGTGGGGTGAGGAAGATATCAGCTGCGTATAACATTTGGGGGATAGTGATGGATATATATAGTTGCCATATATATTTTGCATTTATTCTGCGTGACGTCCGGTGATAATACTCAACCTGATAATTCAACCAAAACACCTAAAATAGATGAATCAAGGTATAAATGCAGGTCAGAGGAAGGGTGCGAGGTGGTCTAAATATCACCCAACACAATTACCGAGATTTCGAATGGGTTTCGATGGCGCAAAATGTGTTCAAATGACTTTCGATCGATCGCGAAGTAGTTTCGAGGAATGGAATAGTGGTCGATAAGGGTTCCAAGGCTGTAACGGGGGTTCTAGATACTATTGGTTTATTTCGAAATGTTCGCGAAGTCGAACAGAGGGGGAGAAGCGAGTTTCGATGACGTTCGAACAGAGGGGGAGAAGCGAGTTTCTATGACGTTCGAACAATTTCGAACTTAGTTTTAAAAGAAAGGATCAACGCGCGAAGTTGATCGATATCGACTTAAGATACTAAGACTACTGGTGAAGCTCAATCTCTATGATTGCCCTTGTTGTCAAGAAATACAGGAGTATATATGTTTTTCTGAGTGATAAGACTAAAAGGGGAAAATGCCATGAGGGTGGCATGAGGTAAAGAAAACATATGGAAGAACAAAAGATAAGATATCAAAAGGAGATGAAAAGATATCAATGTGAGAGGTAATAAAACGAAATAAGGAAGGTCTATTGTTTGCAAAATGGGTCTAAAACATTGCAAATCACGAAGTACCTTGGTCTATATCTTGGATTTGACGTATACCATGTTCCCATGACCAGAACATGTTGTGCCAAGCTCAGAAATGCAGGGGACGTTGGGGGAATCTGTCCGAAGGTCGAAAGGATCGGTCTGATGAAGCCGAGGATGCGCAAAATTGTTCGAAATTGTTCTAAGGGTTCATGAAGTGGTTCGAAGTCGTGCGGAGCCATTCAACATGAGTTCATCGATGTTCGGGAGTGTTCGTCGATCGAATGCGATTTTCGAAATTGTTCGACAATGGTTGGTCAAGGCTGTAGAAGGCGCAAAGAGAGATCGATGTGGTTCGAAACCATTCGAAGTGATTTCGACGAAGTTCTGGATGTTCGATATGGTTCGTTTTGATGCGATCGACGTGTCTCAGACCTA
>QLOK01011461.1:217-12525 GCA_003313805.1 Tricholoma flavovirens
TCTGAATGGACAGAGATGAGCACTGTTGACAGCTGGTGTTCTTTGCAAAATTGTTTGTTATTACATAGTTGCAAGCAAGGCTCCAAAGTACAATACATGTCACCTGCTCACGCTGGGAAGCAGGGGCTCCTTGGTTGCCATGCACCAGCTCATCAAGTGATTTTGTCAAGAAAATCTTCCTGGGCTGACAGCCCTTCATCTGAAAATCCCTCAGGTGAAACTGGAGAGGCATTTTTCAAGTCTGATAACTTTCCTATGAGTGAGGCAGGGCCATCTGGGGTCCACCATGATCCTCCATCCATGGCATCACCTTGCACCATCAACCTTGATGAGTCCTTGTCCACATGGCATTCCCCAACACCTGTAACAGTAACACAAGACCTACCTCATTCTTTTCCAATGCCCTTACCAGATGATGCAGATGGTGATGATCAGTACAGCTTGTTGACAGCCTGCCGATCCCACCAAATCACAGAATGCATTGAGCAGATTGGTCATGTATGCTGGGGAACCAACCATGTCCAATTTATTGAGCAGGAGGAGAGGGAGGAAGATGAGGCAGAAGTGAGCATCATGGAAGAGAACTCAAAGATAGGATGGAATGGGGTGTGATCATGATGAGCCTGAGGATGAAGAAGACATGCTGTTTGCTGAACCAGGCCAGGAAGGAATTTCAGTTTGGGACCTTCTTGGTGAGGGTTTTATGAAAGAGGTCACAGAAATAGGTTGGCAACTTTTGAACTGATTCTAAATGACTTTCTGATGTTTATTTCAGAAGGCAAACTTCTCAATGAAAGTGACTTAACCCTTCTCCGTGCCTACACCCTTAAAGTTGAAGATGGTATCACAAATGCAACTTTCAACAAATTTTGCTTTGCTTTCCCTCAAGCCCCACTCGACTCAATCAAATCTAGAGAAACAGGTGCAGTTCCTCTCAGGTTTTCAGCCCATATGCTACAGTTGTTGCCCTTCCTCATGTGTCTGTTATACCAGCCCATATGAGACCTTGCAGCAGTGCTCAAAATAAGGCTGATCACTACAAAGCTGATGGGACAACCCCACATTCATACTTCAAATATCATCCCATTGTCCCACATCTTTGGGCAATGGTAGCAAATTCTACCTATGCTGAAAAAATGCAATACTGGTCAAACCATGTGTGCAATCCAACCAAGGTAACTGATATCTTCAATGGCACACATTACACCTCACTACTGGGGAAGTGTGTCACCATTGGCAATGAAGAACTCCCCATGTGGTTCTTTTCTGATCCTTGAGATATCACACTTGGCTTGTTGACTGATGGTTTTTGCCCTTTCAAGCATCAGAACAAGGCTGCTTGGCCACTCATTCTGTTCAATTACAATCTCCCTCCTGAAGAAAGGTTTCACAAGAAAAATATCATTTCTCTTGGATCAATTCTCAAGAAACCCCTCAACTTGGATTCATTTTTGTAGCTGGTTGTCCAGGAACTTCTCCAGCTTGAAATTGGGGTCTCAGCATTTGATGCACTCTTGCAGTAGATTTTCATTCTCCACACATATTTAATTGTCATTTTCAGTGATATTTCAGCAGTCTTCTTGATTATGCATATGAAGGGACGTAACACCATTGCTCCATGTCAAATGTGTGAAATTTGAGGGATCTGCAAACCTGGCACAAAAACACATTACATGCCCTTGGATCATTCTTTATTTCCAGGCTCTCAGGATTCAGACAACCCATCTGCTCTTCTGCTCCACAATCATGCATCATCCCTTGAACAAGTAGAGATAGTTCAATCTACTTCAACTAACAAAGTTTTTGATAGATTGTCTACCATGTTTGGCATCAAAGGTGTGCCATTGCTCAGTGCATTAAAAGCTCCCTCTCATTTCCGATTTCATTCCCCTACAACTTAATGCACCTCATCTGGGCAAATTTAATCCCTAATCTGTTTCTCTTATGGACTGGGAAATTCAAGGACTTGGATCACAATGGGCAGGACTATGTGTTTATGAAAACTGTCTGGGAAGCAATTGGAGAGGCAACCTTTCAGGCTGGGGAAACAATTCCTGCTGCATTTGGGTCCTGCATCCCCAATGTTGTGTTGGAGAAGGCACATATGATCACTGAAACCTATTCAATTTGGATATTATACCTTGCACCCATGCTTCTTAAAGGGTGCTTCCTGAATGAACACTATTACAACCATTTCATGAAAGTCATTCAACTGCTTACACATTGCATTGACCTTGAAATCATGCATGAAGAAATTGATGACCTCAACCAGAATTTTCAGAAGTGGGTTCAAGACTATGAGTGGTATGTGCTTCCACCTCTCACTTCAATGGAAATTTGTTTAATGGCTTGCCAGGTTCTACTGTCAAGATGATCCAGATTGTGTTTCGTGCTGCCCACTCACTGTTCATGCCTTGCTGCATATTGCTCCAACCATCAGAGCTATGGGCCCGGTCTGGGCCTATTGGGCATTTCCAATGGAACACTATTGTGGTGATGTCCTTCACAACATCAGGAGTTGACAGTTCCCTTACCCAAGCATCAACAGATATGTTATGTCACATGCACAGTTAACCCACATCACCCTCCTATATGATTTGGATGAGAAACTATGCCTTCAGCTGCCTACATCTCATGACCAGAATCTGACACTGCCTTTATGTATATCTTCCATCCCTCAACAAATCCACAAATTTTTACATTAGTTTCAGATCTGCTATATGTTCTTACTCCTCCAATGTGATCCACTGAATCTATCAACTGCTCTCTATGGATAAAACTTACTGTGTCACTTGCAACTCACTTTGATGTAACTGCCCAAACAATTCATCAGCTCATCCCAAAGGATTCTCACTTTATTCAGTGTGGCTGGGTATACCAGCTCGAAGGTGGGGATGTTATGCATGCTTATGAGCTTAACCCACCCCAATCTGATAGCCATGACATATCATTTGTCCAGGTATGTGTTGATGTATCTGATATGGTACACATTGACATATTTCTATTTTAGTATCAGCTTTTGGTTGATAAATTTGTTCATCAATGATGCTGAATGTCCGAGTTTGAACTGCGTGACTTCTTTGGCCAACTACTTTGCCTTCTCATCATCAGCATTCCTGAGTCACAAAGTGACCAAGTCCAGCCCCAAATGCTTGTATATGCACTTATCAAGCCAGTTAAACTAATCGACCCCACTGCAGATGGGATCAAATATTATAAAGACTTTGGATCCATGGAATTCATCAACCTTAACCAGGTAAAATGTGTCATTGGACAGATCATGGATCATGGGAGGTGGGCCATTGTAGATCGCAGCACATATTCTTCCTGGCCACCATGATGTTACAAAATGACTCCACATTGTATTTGTATAGCTGTCTTAAATAAAGTTTCTTAGTCAAGAACATGCCACTGAGCCCAAATTCAGCCCAAAATTCAATGCTGAAATTCACTGAAGCCTCATTAGAAATTCACATTGTTGACCTAGCCCAAACTGTTTGAAATTCCTATTGTTGTCGAAGGGAAAAATCATCCCATATTTCAGCCACTCATGGTATGTGTTACAATTCTTGCCAATGACAGACAGACCAGACGTTCTTTCTTTTCTTATTCATTCCTGCTTACTGTTTCCATGGACTATTACCCTATAACTTCCTTTGACTCCATCTATTTCGCCTATTGGTAGATAAGGACTATACTTCTTGTATATAAACTGTAGTACTTAGTGGGTCTTGCTCCTCAGCTTGACCTGAGCAATCTACATCCTTAACTTGATGAGTATGATTGCCCTCAGCCACTCAGAAAGCCTCTGAGTTGGTAAGACAGAATGCGCTACTGAGAAAGCCTCCAGTAAGCAGACAGAACCTTTGACCGCTGATTGACTATATCAGCAGAAGCGCTTGGACTCAAGTTGGGACTATTGACTTAACAAAAGGTCAAGCTGATCATTGAACACCCTCTTACCTCAAGAGTAGGCAACCACGTCTCAAAGACAGCAGTCCGCTGATTGACCACCAAGAGGAGCCACCACCAAAGATGGGCTCTGGTATAGCTACCAAGGAAGACAGACTCGATTCTCAGAAACACAGGGAAAGTGGTTCATGAAGACAGAACCAGGACAACCAGGAAAATTCCTGACAGAAGAAGACTTCTCAGCCAAAGAAGAAGAAGAAGAACCATTGAAGATAAAACAAGAATCCCCAGAACCACCAAAGCTCACCTTCCTCGATGACGATGATGACCTATACACTGACATGGCAAATAGGGAAATCAAAATCAGAGCACCATCAGATTTCACCAGAGATCGAACCAAGACAATGAAGTTTCTCCAGAAAGTCTCCCTTTTTCTCTGAGTGAATAATGCGATCTACAACACTGATGAAAAGCAGATCATCTTTGCTCTTTCTTTTATGAATGGGGGAACAGCATCAGCATGGGCATTAGAGCGAGGAAACAGGACTGATTTGGGGACCTGGGAAGGGTTTGCAATAGAAGTGAAAGAGGCTTTTTCCCCTATAGATGATGCAGGGTCAGCCCGAACGGAAATGAAGACCCTGAAGCAGGGCAACGATTTAGAAGACTACATCAGCCAGTTCCTCATTTTGAAAGGAAGATCAGAACTCACCGAAGACACCACACTTATCGAATACTTCATGGACAGCTTGAAACCAGCTCTCCTCAACAAGATCTTCACCATGGAGAACGTCCCGACCACCCTAGATGGAATGATCAAAGCTGCATCAAAATATGATGGGAACTGGAGAAGAGCAAGAGCCATTGCAGGAAAAGCATGGGAGACTCACAAAAAGAAAACAATCACCCCTCCCAAGACTACAAAACCAACACTGGAGATAAACCAACTATCCCAGCAAGAACAAACCAAACATATGCAGAGAGGACTCTGCTTTGTGTGCCACAGCCCTGTGCATAGGGCCGCCGATCACAAGCATGAGAATTTCCCACCGCTAAATCAGCCGACGAACAACTGCAAATACCAGCGACCCGAACAGATGAACCGCTTCTTCCCAAAGAGAAAAGGGGCAGAGGCATATGCGAACATTAAAGCCATTCTAGGAGGATTAGACGAAGAAGAAAGAGGAAAGACCCTCACTCTCATGGAAGAAACAGGTTTTTAAAGAAGCAGCCTGAACCAATGCCAGGTACCACTGAACTTTTGGTCTGTTCTGTACTACTAGCCACTCTAGACAGTCAATCTATGCATTTGCCTATCAGAGTAGGAGCAGACGAAGGAAAAGACATTGACACAGAAGCCCTCCTCAACTGTGGGGCAGGAGGAGTATTCATGGACCACAGATTCACCAAAACACACAAGATAAAGCTACACAAGTTAGCCAAACCAGTCTCAGTGCGAAACGTAGATGGAACCCCAAACAAGAAAGGAACCATCACTCAATGCACTAAAGAAGAAATGATGATCCATGGTAGGAAAGAAAAACTGACATTCTTAGTCACTGGATTAGGAAACAAATCAATCATCCTAGGACTACCATGGCTATGAAAGGTAAACCCGATGATTAACTGGAAAGAAGGAACCTTTGAATTCCAAGAAGACCAACGCCTTGCTCAAATATGAAGGATCATCGAAAAAACCAGGAAGAATTACGGCATGCTCAGAAAGAAGAGGACACCCAAAACAACCATTGAAGAAATCCCAGATAAAGATGAACCCACTGGTATATTCTGCATGGTCAAAGGACTGCAGGAATATGACCTGGGAGACCCAACAACCGGAGAATTTACTGAAGAAGGACAAACTACGACCATGGAAAGGAACGATCTATGGATCAAGGTAAAGACATCAGTATCACAACACCTGGCACACAACACGGAACAAGAAAAAGGCAAACCCTTTGAACAACTTCTACCCCCTGAATTCCTTCACTGGAGCAAGGTGTTCGAACAGACAGCATCTGAAAGATTCCCAGATCCAAGACCCTGGGACCATGCCATCAACCTCAAACCAGATTTCATCCCAAAAGACTGTAAGGTTTACCCTCTCTCGCTCACCGAACAACAGAAGCTAGACAAATTCATCGACAACAACCTACGGAAAGGGTATATTCGACCTTCAAAATCCCCGATGGCCTCCCCCTTCTTTTTTGTAGCAAAGAAGGACTCCGAAGCACTCTGACCTTGCCAAGATTACCGATACCTGAACGAAGGAACCGTCAAGAACACCTACCTGCTTCCCTTGGTAGGTGATTTAATGGACAAATTACAAGGTGCAGAATGGTTTACGAAAATGGACATTCGCTGGGGTTACCACAATGTCCGGATAAAAGATGGAGACCAGTGGAAGGCTGTGTTCAAAACTAATAGAGGACTATTCAAACTGATGGTAATGTTCTTCAGGCTATGCAACTCACCCCCCACCTTTCAAGCAATGATGAACAACATCTTCAAAGACATGTTACATGAAGGATGGGTAATAATCTATATGGACAATATTCTCATCTTCTCCAAGGGAAAACAGGAACACCAAATCAGGACAGAACGGGTCTTGCAAAGACTTCAAGAGCACGACCTCTATCTCAAAGCAGAGAAGTGTAAATTTGGGGTGCAAAAGGTAGAATTTCTAGGAATGATCATTGAACCTAACAAGGTCTCCATGGACCCGATGAAATTGGCTGGAATAAAGGAATGGCCTGAACCGACCAATGTCAAAGTGGTAAGGTCCTTTTTAGGCTTCGGAAACTTTTACAGGAAATTCATTGGACACTTTGCCAACCTGGCGAAACCGCTCAACGAACTGACAAAGAAAACCAAGCGATTCAAATGGACCACAGAATGCCAACTGGCATTTGATGCCCTCAAGAAGAAATTCACTGAAACCCCAGTACTGCTAATGCCCAACCCCACCAGACCCTTTGCGATAGAGTCAGATGCATCAAAGTGGGCTACAGGGGCAGTCCTCTGACAGAGAGACATCAACAGAGACTGGCACCCCTGCAGTTACATCTCTCACTCGTTTACTCCTACAGAAAGAAACTATGAGATTTATGACAGGGAGCTATTGGCGATTATATGGTCTCTGGAAACATGGAGGCACTACCTACTTGGCTCAGAACACCCAACAACCATCTTGTCCGACCACAAGAACCTCACCTACTTCAGAACAGCACAAAAGCTCAACAGGAGACAGGCCCGATGGAGCCTATTTCTCTCGGAGTTCAACCTGCAGTTGGTCCATGTTTCTGGATCACAAATGGTGCAGAGTGACACACTATCACAGAGGGAAGACCATGTTCCCAAAAATGACACCGACAATGAAGATGCCACTCTCCTACCAGACAACCTATTCGTGAACTTCATCGACACAGTGATACATGACCTATTCACTGAACAAATCATGAAGGAGGACTTAGTACAGGATGCAATCAAGGCCCTCAAAGAAAAAGGAACCCCACCGATCAAATCATCCCTGCAGGACTGGAAAGTAGAAGATGGCTTGCTTTTCTTTAACAACAGATGCTATGTACCCAACGACATTGACCTTTGCAGACAGCTAGTGGAAAAGTATCACAACTTGCTGCCAGGAGGACACCCCAGACAATGGCAAATGACAGAACTACTACGAAGAGACTACTGGTGGCCTGGAATGGTCACTTTCATCAAAAACTACGTAAAGGGGTGAGCAACCTGTCAGCAGATGAAGGTCAACACCAACCCGACGACACCACCCCTATCTCCCATCAAATCTGATGCGATGCACCCATTTGCACTCGTAACAACTGATTTCATCACGGATCTACCAGAATCCGATGGGTTTGATGTGTTGATGGTCGTGGTAGACCATGGTCTTACTAAGGGGGTAATTCTAATCCCTTGCAACAAAACTGTTGACGCTATAGGGGCTGCCACTCTCTATTTGGATTATGTCTACAAAAGGTTCGGCCTCCCAGATAAGCTAATCTCTGATAGGGACCCAAGATTTGCTTCCCAATTGTTCCAAGAACTAGGATGAATCCTTGGAATTAGAATTAAACTGGCAATGAGCACCGCTTACCATCTGCAAACCGATGGAGAAACTGAACGGGTAAACCAAGAGATTGAAGTCTACCTGCAGATGTTTTGCTCTAATAACCCCGAAGATTGGAAGCGCCTCTTACCTACAGCAGAATTTGTGCACAACCAAAGGATTCACTTGGTGGAAAAGAACTCCCCATTCTACCTTACGATGGGTTACGAACCAAAAGCGATTCCTCTCCCCTATACAAAGACTAACGTACCCAAACTAGAAAATAGGATTGTTCTCCTCCAAAGAGGGCGAGATGAAGCACTAGCTACCGATGAACTCGCCAGACAGATGGTCTCAGAATGAGTCCACCAAAACTTCTCCCCATTCAAGCTAGGACAGAAGGTATGGCTCAAAGCGAAAAGCTTAAAAACCCCCTACTCATCTAGGAAATTGGCCCCAAAACATCAAGGACCGTTTACAATAAAGGAAGTTCTCAATCTGCTAAACTACCAACTAGACCTCCCGAGACAGTGGAAAATACATCTGGTCTTTCATGCCACCCTCCTCACCCCTTACTTTGAAACCGACACCCACAGACCAAGCTTCTCGGAACCACCACCAGACCTTATCGAAGGAGAAAAAGAGTATGAAGTAGAAGCACTAGTCGCACACAGAAAGAAGGCGCGAGGATACCACTACCTGATAAAGTGGAAAGGTTACCCAACCTCGGAAAATTCCTGGGAACCAGAATGAAATCTATCTCATGCCAAGGAACTATTGACAGACTATAAAAGAAGAAAAAGACTCTAACAGAAAAGAACAAACAAAAAAATAGTAACTACAACAAAGACCATCGACATGCCCCTCCCCATCACCCTACACATCCTCCCCAGCTACCTATTCCTCTCAAACCATGACAATCAGCCAGCCATCTGATGAGCCCTCCTCCAACATCCTAATCTCGTTCCCCTCTAAAATGCCTGGTCCCTCAACCAACATATCCTCGCCAATGCACAGGCACAGGAATGCGCCCTACTTTCTTCCCTCATTGATGTGGGAATCCTACCTATTTTATCACCTCTCCTCCCTCCTCCCAACAATTGACCCTCACCGACCCCCTCCTCAGACAGAATTGTTCAGAAGAAAGACAAGGGCAAGAAAGGACCCTATTGTTATGTATGCAGACAGAAAGGACACTTCCTGTCTTACTGCACTCATGCCGTCTGCATCCACTGCAAGAAAACCGCCCTGGGCACCCTTCGGTCCACTGCCCCACCCTCAAACAAGAACCACATGATACCAATTACTCCAACACCTTTGATGACGCTGCCTGGGCGAATATTACTGGAGAACCGATTGGGGACTATTAGCCCCAAACAAAGCCAAACTCAAATAGATTTCCCTTTCTATATATATTCATTTACTCTTCTTTTCTTTCGTCAGTTTGTTTTACTCTCTACTTTCCAGAACATCCTCCGTTTCCCTCCTCCCAATAAAAAATGTCCACCACTACAGTCTGCGAGACCACCACCATCTGTACCCTCTCGTCACCACCCGAGAACCCCTGGCCCATAAAACCCATCCTAATCACCTTCGCGATCGCGCTAGCCCTGGTTGTCATTTTCTTCACCCTCTTACAAATTTCAGTGGCAAGAACACTGATTCTCAAGGATGTCCCCCCGTACCTATCCAAATACGACCAGCACCATCCGCTTCAATCATGACACCAACGATGAAGAGCTGGAACTGGACGACCTCCAACTGCCCCCACCTATAACCGTGCCAGCCAACCTTACCATTCCACCCCCGGCCAGAACAAGACAAGTGACATTCAAACAACAAGGCATGCCATTGAGAGTTGAGATACCCTCCTCTCTGCCCACTCCCAAAAACATCCTTCCATTTAGTGAGTCTTTGCCAATGTCTCCAATCTCCACACCCACTTCATCACAAGCACACCGAGCTATGTTCCCATTGCTGGTTACAGACTCAGTCAATCCCTCACCACATCCATCATGGGGTTCGGGGAAGTCAAGGTTTTAGTGAAAAGAAAATCAGTGATTTTCGGTGTAAAAATGGGGTAATGTTACAATTCTTGCCAATGACAGATGGACTGGACGTTCTTTCTTTTCTTATTCATTCCTGCTTACTGTTTCCACAGACTATTACCCTATAACTTCCTTTGATCCTTATCTCCTTCCCTCCAATCATTCTCCTATTTCTTCCTTGATATTACCTTTCATTGTTCTCTCTTATTGACTCCATCTATTTCACCTATTGGTAGATAAGGACTATACTTCTTGTATATAAAGGGTAGTACTTAGTGGGTCTTGCTCCTCAGCTTGACCTGAGCAATCTACGTCCTTAACTCAATGAGTACAATCGCCCTCAGCCACTCAGAAAGCCTCTGAGTCGGTAAGACAGAATGCACTACTGAGAAAGCCTCCAGTAAGCAGACAGAACCTTTGACTGCTGATCAACTATATCAGCAGAAGTGCTTGGACTCGAGTTGGGACTATTGTCTTAACAGTATGTTATTCCACCACACCAACCCAGCATAAAAAGTAGAATTATACTGTATATAAAATTCATACCTTAAGTGTTTGGAACATCATGGCTGAAAATTCATCCCAAATTCATCTGCCCTTAATTCAGCCATATATATATGAAATCAGGGTTTCCCAAATTAAACAAATGAAAAACAGGCCCCACCAGGTTCACAGTGAGCTAACCAGTGATGAAGAACCAAACGTACATTGTCAACATTATCCCTCCTCTCAATCACATCCAACAAAACTGTTTAGCAATTCACTCACATGGACTGGACTAAGCCATCCAACCCTGACACAAAAGGCCCTCATGATCTTATTCTCATGTACTTTGGTCCCATATATAGTGTCAGACTAAAGTATTCCTTGATGCAATGCTCTTTTCTTCTGATGTTACCAAATTTCAGGTCCCTGCCACTACTGAGACCCCCACTCCTGTTGTTGGCACCAAATGAAATCTGGTTGAAGAAGATAATGATGAAGATGAAGATAAAGCTACAGACAATGCACATCCCATCACAGCACAACACACAACAAAAATAGGTTCAGAATCTAATGTCAGCATTACCAATGGTGCATTTTCTAATCTATTGTGCTATCGCTACACCTACTCATGCTTTGAAGATCACAAGATCTATGTTGGCACCCACTACGACCCACATATTTTGTCAGACTATGGTGGAAATCTTTTTTGTCACCATGCAGCAAAATTAATCCAACATGATGTGAGGGATGTCAATCTTCATCTGATCCCACCTTGGGAATATTACTACAAACTGTGTGCTAGCACCATGGTGTTGTGCAATGTAACATTGCCTTTGTATCAAATGACCATTATGAATGCTAAAGGGAATCAACCAAAGATGAGAAAGGTTTGAATATATATATATACCATTTATCACAAACATGTTAACCCACAGTTGAACAGATATTCAAACTCAGCACTGAGACCATCAGAGTTGTAGCCAAATCAGATCTCCCCATCGAAAATTGACAGCAACCAGTGCTACCCACCACTACATCTGCTTCTGCCACCACATGTTCCATCTGTTCACACCATTCCAATTCTACATCTGACTCCTGTATACTATTCAATGTTGTTGATAATAACTCTCACCCCTTGCCCCAATCACCAGATCTAACCTTGACACCTACCACAAGTACTGTCTCAGGATCTGCTCCGAGCATCACCACACCCAATGTAGGCTCTGAAGAAAAACTTGAAGACATACTAATGAAGACTGACTGGGAAGAATCAGACAAAGAACTCCCAAAATCCAAAAAGGTGAAGGGTAAACAACCAATGAAAAAATAATCACATATCATGGACTGGCAATGTGCTGATATTCCTCTGTCAACTATCATAGCCATATTCATATTGTACTGTTGTGTGTTGTATCATTATTGCTGTGGTCCTCTCCCACAATCTCTGCATACTTGATCACATTTGTGATTCTGTTGTCAGTTTTAAATATATATCAGAACTATAAATACATAAATTTATTACATATAACAACATGTGAACTTTGAAATACAAATGGCTTATGAGGTCAACCTTCACACTTTGTTGATAGACCTTGCATATATAGAATATTCCTACAAACTTTGTAATCAACTATAGAACCCTTAAAAATTTTATAACCTTACTGACACAGACAGGATGTGCAACTTGTATTTGCTCCACAGACATTAACACCACCATGCAAAAAACCACATGTAATGAGAGCGGTTTATTTAAACCTTATCAAACCAATCACATGACCAACACATCACATGATATC
>QLOK01011464.1:0-11746 GCA_003313805.1 Tricholoma flavovirens
CAACGGAAGTGGAAAGGTCACGGCTGCTACCAAAAAATCTGCAAGAATGCGACCTGGAACATCAAACACAGCAAGGTATGTGATTACCTCAATCAATATCAATCAATCAGTTTCCTTCCCTACTAACCTCATTTCCAGGAATTTATGTTCTCGAGAGTGGTGTCAACAAAATCCGCGGGGAACTACGGCTGAGTTTAAGGAATATTTTGATAACCTGTCTCCTGATGTTTTGAAGGTACGTGAAACCAAGATTGTGGTGTTGCGTTAATCTGAACTTTTTGCTCAGCGATATGATGAACTCTCAGCTGCAAAACGGCTTGGGGACAAGAAACAAGTGAGTGTAATGCACATTTATTAATGAGTCCTAGATTGATTGATATTGATTGAAACCACAGAAAGATGCCGGGGAAGCTACTGGGGACGCCTAGAGATTGTTTGCGATGCCACATTTGGACATTTCTATTTTTAGCCCACATATGCGAATTTTGATATCTTATCAATTAGTTTCGAATAGATTAGATGCCCTACGTTTTAAATCTGAAACGTCTGAATCAGATCGAGAAAGATAATGCATTGAAAATCTAGCTCATTATTAATGTATGTATAACAGGGATCGAAGGGAATTGATAAAAGATGTATCAACTCTTTCACAATGAATATACCTCGACCAATATTGAAGGGAAATCGAGGTAGTGCATCAAATTTATTATTGGATCGAACTTGATAGATATCATCGGGTCTTCTCGATTTCCCTCGCTCAGATCAGAGCCGATTTTGACTGGGCTCCAAGTCTCGCGATACTGCACGACGAGGCATTGCCATGCAGAGGGAAAGTTTGCGGGGTCCTTGCTTACTGATGCCAAACAGAACCAACGTGCAGAATTTTTGCAAAACGTGATTCCGTTTCAATATGAAAAGCGCTGTAAGCATTGCGCAAGGTATGCGAGGCCGTGACGAAGGCACGGGTCATAAGCTCGTTTAAAATTGCGGTGGGGATTGTATAAATATTGTAGCGTAATGCCTTAACAGATTACATGCCTAGACGATTCAAGGCCCAGAACTTACTAAATAGGTTATTCATTCAAGTTCACGTTCTACAGCCCAAAATTGTAAAGTTCAAGCCGTGCCATTTCGAGCCTCTTCTTCCTTGCCGCAAGCTCCTCGCGTTTAGCAACTAGATTTGGATCTTCAGCGAGGTGGGCAGAGCAGCGTATGGTCGCAGTAGCTGTTCCCAACTCGAATTTGGAGATTAAGAAAGGCTGCAACTCCTTCCCGATGCGCTTGATAAACATTAGGTCAATTAGTGATGGGACATTGTCTATAATTCTCTAGAGAACCAGTAGCCAGTAAGCTTCGAACGAGTGAAAGACAGAGAGATAAGCAGAGCAATCAAACCTTGTATGAGACTTGGAAGTATCCCCGAATCTCTGCCATGACCTCAAGTTCCGTTTCGTATTCGTCAGGAGGCTTCAGTTTGCACAAGTCTTCTTCCTTGAGTCCAGTATAGCCAATCTCAGCCAAGGAAGCAAGAACACTGTTGATTTTCTCCGATTTTGCGCTATTCGGTGGCGGGTTGTCCCAGAACGGTTTGGGAGCCTGCGCCTGCAGCGTGGCAATAGAAGAAGACGAAGGGCATGCTGGGGGCTGGAATGTGGTTGATGATTTTCCAAAAGCGAACTGCGATTGCTTTGCTGCGACTGGTGCAGGTGGCGGTACTGAGGGTGTGAGGATACTAGGGGATTTCTTCTCTTCAGGCCGGGAACGTATATCTTTGTACCTCGCAAGCCACTTGGAAGAGGACGACTCGAGATAGTGAAAGTTTTGGGTGTACGGAGTCAACTCGACCTCGAGAATGGCTTGGAGGAACACAAGGCATGAGTCATAGTGCTTCGCCACCAACTCAGTGACAAATGAGCTTATGAAGGAGTTCACTTCGTAAAGCTACTTTGACCCTAGTTTAACTAAAAACTCACATTAATGGACCTCGAAGAAGGTCATATTGTCTGATATTATCGTCCACGCATTTGAATAGCACTTTCAAGAATGATGCTCTAACTGTGTTAAAACATTCATGGACAGACGACGGCCAGGTGTTCTGTGCAGCTGCAATTATGGCGACTTTCGCCTGGTATGGCACATTGCCAGGTAATTCTCTTGTGACCGACCTAAAGGGGAGGTACGTCATGGAGACGTTAATAAAAGATGAGTTTCGACATACGTCTTGATATGCTTACACATATCGTTCAAATAAATAGGCATCTTGTCACCAATGAGCTGTTCAACATGGTCCTCGTCCTCTGCTAGATGCTTTAACGCACTAGCATTGTTGTAACTTGAATCAGGTAAGGGAATGAAATTCGGAGTCGTTTTCGCGATGGCTTTTTTGAACAAGGCATAGGCATCTCTGTTCTGATGGATAAGGCGACTGGTGTCGGAGCTGCCGCGTACGTATTGCTGGACATCATCGCAAAGGCGGGTGAGGAGTGTTAACATGTATGATGCTGGGTCCATGTCGACCGCGGGAGGGAGAGTGCCGAGTTCCTTCCTACAATTTTCGAGGTTTCGTGATGTTTCCGACTGAATCTTTGGCAAACTGGATGAGGACATGTGAGCGGTGGGACGTGGGCTAAAAAAGCAACGGGGATTGACCTCTCATTAATGATATGAATCAACAGAGTGCTAAGCGTCTTGATGAGATTATCGATGCCTAGCCGTTGCCGGTGTACAGAAGTCGACCATGGGGCATTGTTGGCAAAAAAGGTAGCTTCGGCCGTACGAGCCATAGCCATAGTAATTCCTGCCTCTCGCTCGTCGTCATCGGGCTGTCGTGTACAATAATAACCGTGCTTTAACGAATGAGTTCGCCCTTCTAGGACTTCGAGCCACATGTTGCGTGCATGGGTAGAAGATGCTGGCAACGTGTCAGGTTTGGTCAAGACACCTGACGAACCAGTGGTTAGGTTGTACTGGATATATAAAGGCAATGAGCTGACCTATCGTACGCCGACCCTGTGGATCCTCTGTCTGTGCCAAGCGTAAAGCCTTTTGATTTTCGATATCATCTGTGGGAGAACACAGGCCATCACGAAAGAGGTAAGCTACTAGTGATGAGTAACACGTACCAGTCACTGGCAATGCAACGAGGATGAGACAGTTTCCTTTGATATGCGAAACCACCATGTCTTCAACGAGTTTCACATCTTCAGGTTTCGCATTTTGAATTAAGCCTGGTCGATGGGTTGAATGGTCAATAAAACACCCTAGCACGACCAGGTAGTACATACCAGGAAGATCGATGAATGATAGGTCCGTCAATTCTGGACCTTGCAGATCAACACACACAATATTTCTGGAGAACGACTTGGATTGGGTAGAACGGTATTTTCGAATGTCGTCCAGCGACATGGAGAGGACTTCAGAGAAGCGGAGATTGGGATGGAGGATAGCAAACTGTGCTCGTCGGAGTAAGGGTTCTACTTCATCCTTGTTGGTTATAACATCTCCAAAACCTAACTCCGAGACTTCATCCACAGGCCTTCCGTTGGCATCAAACTCTCGGCGAAGAGACACCTTACAGGTCCACGGACCCAACGACGACGATAGACGACACTCCATTGGACAACGAGTACAGGTTCCAGGGTCTCTGGGAACATTTATCTACACATGTAGAATGAATAAGGAGATCAAAAACAATGCATGGAACAACGAACTCCTGATATAGCCTCAACGACACTTGATTTTCCTGAGAAGAGTATGAGTCATTGGCCCCGGCCAAGCTGTAGATTGATATACCAGCACTCTGTTTTCCTATCACAGTTATGCGAGGAAGGTCGAGGTCTCCTTGAGCACTGAGTATCATGGGCTGCGGTCAGCTATGAGGGTGGCACAAAGCCAAAAACGTACTAGTACTTACCCAATTCCGCGCAAGTTGTTAACAAGCGACAGAAGCTGTTTAGAACGCATGGCATAGTCTGACGAGGATAACCGAGTGCCATCCTTCTGAGACATCGTACGAGATGGAGTGAGCAGACCGATAAATTCAATTATGATAGGTTCTTATATTCTCTGCCACGTGATCGTGTTTGTCTCGGGATCGTCCGAGTCTTTCTTTGTCTCCCTTTTTGCCTATTTCTGTTGTGGATCTTGCAGCCCAACAGGCTCGACGAACACGGTATGTTTAAAAGCCGTTTTCCCCTTTGATCTCTGTCTGCTCGTCCGTGTGTCACTGGGTCTTTTTGCCATCCGGGCGCCTGTGTCCATTGAGGACCCGTTGCCAACCGTGACACACCTGGATCAACAAGGTATGCCTCGTCATCGTTGTTTACAATGACGAATGGTCTCTCGTCATTGTAGTCATCGTCAACGTGGCAATTTTTTTTTTTTCATTTCATCTGATGGTTGCGTTGTGTGTCTGTGATTCTGCCCAGTTTCCGCGGCCAGTTGCATTTTTTCCAGGAAAAATGGCGACTATTATACACCATGGAACTAACACATCAGCGAACTTGATATCAGAATGCTTGAAATCAACCTCGAAATCACGACTGCGAACTACCCTAATGGCTACTATGCACCAGGCTGCCTAAACTTCCATCTAACCTGTTCCTTTGTTTGGGAGGTCATAAGGTAGGTGACATCTATGTATCTCCTATTCATTTTGAAATTTTCTTTCAAAAAACTTTTCAGTGCAGATTTATACTTTTTCAACTTGAGTTGGATTTTTCATTATTGTATGGCCTATTTATGGCAGTGCTTACTGTCAGAAAGACCTCACCTGTCAATTAACAACCAACCTGGGTTATCTCGTGATCCAAACGAGGTCACGTGATGTGGCCAAAGTTGTTCCTTTTCGCTCCAAACATTGGTAGAAATAAATGGAATCACACACTTTTTTTTTTTTTTTTGCATGTCTATTCCTTGGGCACTTGAGATAAATAACTTATAGAAACTCTTGCCATACATGTGAACAATAAGATCCTATAGGCTACAAAGTGCCGAAATATGAATGTGGCAAATGTAATAGGGCAAGGATGTTTGGCTTATGTAATAAGGTGGTGGAAATACTGACTCAGAATGTCACCTACCTTAGAAGTTGGCGAAAGACATCGGTCGCAACATCCGTTGATGTGAGCAGATTAAAATCCCGCTCGGTTGTTGAACCTTGATGTGGACTGCAGACACAGAGAACAGATATCTTCCGCTTCAAGGGAAGGAATGATATTCCTGAAACTATGGCGCAGCGCGCGCGAGTATCATGATCACCCAATGATCACCGGTTTGTTTCAGGAGGGAATGATGCGTGACAAGTTCTTTGTCCCCCCCTGGAGTTAAGTACTAGTATCATGATCATGTTAATGATTTTCTAGACTGGTGATTGATCCCTATCATAATGGGCAACTAATACGTCCGTCCGTGCTTGCCTATGGGTCACGAGTTCTAAATGATATCATGCATGTGGTGCTGTGGAACCTAGATAGAGAGATCCATGAAAATGACTTAGCATGGTGCGAGTTACGAGATGGTTGGGAACCATCATCACGAATTTCATACAAGGCACTGGGTCTGATTGAAGATATACAGTACACAGGATAAGGCGTAAATAGTAGGGACAAGCTAACAGGACAGCACTAAATCTATGGTTGTCAGTCAATCTGGACGTAATGTATCACGAAAAGTTGTATGGAATTTTACTCCGGCCAGCGTTATTGAAGTCCATGGGTCAAAACACAAGTTCGGGAGACCAAATTCAGTGGCAGCTAGCAATTTCCGGCCCCTCCCCCGTATGTTGGCATAGACACTGTAGAGCCAGCCCCCCTAAAAAAAACGCTAGTATGACTTTTGTCTTTTTGTGTAAATCGCAACAATGACCTCGTCATCCTTCTTTCTTCACCTCTCCACCCCTCTGAGCGCCGGGGCCAAACAGCTGTATCGTCACCGGACCAGTCTGAGAGCCATCCTCACCACTCGCGCTTCTCCTCATACTCGAATTACGTCCACTGGTAGCACTAGTCCCAGCCTGAGGCCGCGAATTCCAATTCATGTTCTGCGCAGTTTGGATTTTCGACGTACTACTGCCGGTGGGGCCCGACAGAACCGGCGTGGGTGTCGCAGAATGAGATGGTGCATGTCCTTGAGTCGAAGTAGGGGGCGCGTTCCCGTTCCCCGATAGAAAGTCCAACCAATGTGATCCAGCCTGCGCGGAGCTGGCGGTTGTCGTTGTGGAAGGACTCGTCACTGATGTGTTACTTGAGGACGAAGCCGCAGGCCAGTCGATGCCGAATGCACTCGAGGCAGAACCCGGAGCCCCAGATCCACCACCGGCAGATGATGTCCTCCTAGTAGAAGTAGTAGGATCAGAATCCAAGTATGCAGCTAGTATATCACTTGTACCGCCTCCGTTTTCCGTGGCAGTGGGGCCCGTACGGGAGCGGGGCGAGTATGCAGCGCCTGGTGGGTTGGTAAAACTACGTCCTCTGGAGGCAGGTATATCAACTTGGGTATGCATGAAAGACGAAGGTGCGACGGGCTGCGGGGGTGTGGTGGAGAAGAATGGGCCCTGTGTGTATTGGGGATTGCCATAAGATACTTGAAGTGATGAAGCAGAGGGTGACGAGGAAGGAGGATGTTGGGGATGCCGGAAGGAAGACGATGAAGGTGGAGGGAAAGTGAATTCGTTTCCGCCACCGACAGGGCTAGGGTCTTCGGTATGCCCATGCCCTCTTCCTCCCCCGCCGTGCTCGTGGATATCTAGTTTTGATTTCTTGTGTTGGAATTGGTGCACTGGGCGTAAGCGGTCGCTAGACATCGGATGGGATGAATGGGAGGTGTGATGGGATGAAAGAGCGTGGGCGATAGAAGGTGGAATGCCAAAGGTTGATGACGCGTGGTTGTGTGAGAGCCGAGGGTTATAGTCCATCTATTAAACGATAGAATGAGTATCGATGTAAAATGGACAGAAGAAAGGGGGGTAAATACATCGGGATTCATCATGTTATCCTGATCCTGGGCTGGCCTGAGTTTTCCGATAGTAGCGCTCTCGGCTCTAGCTCTTTTCCTTGTTGCTAAAGAAGGAGCGTCATCTTCATCGTCCTCACCATCATCGTCATCGGCATCGCCCCCGTCGTCATTCCTGGTAGAAGAGGCCCCACTAAAATCAGTAGGACCGCGGGTGTCTCTTTCTCCTTCATGCTGTAATGCGATTACGATTACGATTAGATAAGGAGGTGGGATAAACGAGAGAAGCAACATACTCTCAGATGTTGCTGAACGATATTTTGGACGTCTGAGGAGCTGTACTGGTACAGTTTACGCTGATGACCTGGTCGTTCCTCTGTAAAGAAGTAAAAATAGCACAGGTTTAAGCATAGGAGATAGTTTAAATTGATGTGTGGTTCATACCGAAGATAATGACGGCTACATCGACAGAACAGAGGACTCCCAACTCATATGCTTTCTTAAAAAGTCCGTTCTTGCGCTGAGGATAATAATAAAGTGAACGGATTAGTGCCAAGACCTCGGTGTCAAAAATAGACGAAAAATGTCAAAATAATGATCGTGAACGTGCCTTTAGAAAAGTAACTGAACGATTGCGTTCGTGCTAATATGATGATAAGGGAAGTCAGAAGGCCAGTATCGTGATTGACACGGATGTAGAGCACGTATAATTAAGGACAGTTGGAAGAGGAGATATGGTTGACGACCGGACGAGAATAGCACAGACTTGAAGTTAAGCGAACGAAAATTAAATGAGCTAAAAAGGGCACTGACTGTGATAGGCTGGATCTCAATTTTTCTCCTGCCCATGAATATGGCTTGAAGTCGACGATATTCACGCTTGTAAGTAGAATGCCTTTTTTTTGAAAGTGGGAGATTGTGGTGAGCGAGATAAACTGAAGACTCGCATGAGTCCCTTCAGTCCAGTTAGGCTTCGGCATCCTCCTGCCGAGCAGTACAACCAGGCGCTAAGTGACCAAACAAACAACTACTGTATTGTTTTCCCGAACCCTGTCGGCTGTTGTCACCCTGGTTTTCGAGTAAATTTTTCAATCACACTGGCTGGCTGGCAAAATACAATCTTTCTTCTTCAAAGTATCCGATATCCATCCTCGTACCCCCTCGCCTTCACGCTGTAGATGCTGCGCCGCAAACCTTCTATCTCCGAATAACCCGCGCTGACATTGACCACATGTAGGACTGCCGTACCCTATGCCGCATTTTTGGGTAATTCTTCTCACCAACACTGACACTTGCACAGCATCGCTCGGCTAGCCGACTTGCCCAACCGGAGTCGACGTCGATCGGTGGAATTCCATCTTTCCTTCTGATCACGCCATTTGATCACAACGCCGAGACACCTCCGCCATCCGCATTCCGGTTCCTGTCTGTTCAGGTCTGTTCCTGTCAATGGCTTTGGAACGGGTACATTTACCAAATCCCGCGCCACCTTCTCCCAGCGATGTGACATATCAAGATACATCTCCCGCCAATACTTTCCCACCACAGACGGATTGAAGGAATAAAGTTTCAACGTCCCTAAGTACCGGCTATCAAATTTATCATTTGATAATTTGTATGACATCATTTTTTCCGTTTCCCCAAGCCGTCCTGATTTCTCCGCAGCTTGTCTACGGGTGCTCGCCCGGGGCTCTCACACCATTTCTTGGACATCTTCCTTTGGTCCTGCGCTTCATAGCTACTCGCTAACCTCCTCATACACCCCTAGACGACAGTGGAGACTCCACATCATGCCGAACCATAGGTCACCCATTTTAGGCGAACTGATTCGTCGGGCATCTTGTTACCCGGATTTCCAGTTGTAAGTATATAATATCCGATCAGATGTCGAAATTACATACCTATAGTACATACACGAACACCCTGATACTATTTCACTTCAACCAAGGTCGTTTCGTATCTATTGTGAGGTCTTCCCGAGTTACCAGTATCACTCGACGCTAACGAACAGGGTTAGATATCGTCGATCCCGCAGGAATAATTCCTTGCCATCTTCAATCAAGCCCCCGCTGGCAGCTGAGTCGCCGCAGTCCGACTATTGTCTAACGCTCAACCTGTCAGGGCAACACTGCAAGACGTTGAGGATCGTTACAAGAAGATCTCTGTGAAGCTCCTTCCGTAATTTACAGGACCTTCCTCCAAGTAATCATCCATCATCCTGTGGTGTATAACTCCGGCCTCACCGTAAGTAACTGTGCTTCAAGTTGTCACCATGCCATTACAAAATGATCGAACCATGTTCGACGTGTTGTTACAGCGCGCGCCTCCCTTGTGTACACGCAGTGAAATTGAATGTGGGGCGAGGAAGGGCCAGGAATTATTCACAGTTCGAATATATCGGAGCGCTTGCCAGTGATGTGATGGGGATTTGAAACTTGCGTGCCCTTTGCCGCTCGCTTCAGCTTAAGCCTAGCCTAGGTATAGGATTGCAGCTTGCCGAGTCACTCATTGCTTTCTTCTTCAAGCCACGTGCTAGCACCTTATTCATGCTAGTCCACTGCATGGTAATACCTGCTGACCAACTCACTGTGAGCATGGCTTACGAGTAAATTCTTATGCCCAGCGGTCTGTGTCTGTTGTTCTTGCTTGACAGGTTGAGTGTGCCATGTTCCTTGGGAGCGGAACATCTACCCGGCACCAAGTTATGACCGACACCTTATGTCTTCTTCACTCACTCTCCGCTCGACCATGATCATAATGACATGTTGCCCAGACCATGTCACAGTGTGGACCTTCTGTAATGATCTCGAGACGTTGGAACGCGACCCAGAAGACCTAACCACATACCAACCACCTCGATGTGGAATCATACAGATTGGGAACAAAAGCTCTGACAAGCTCCTATCTCGGTTCCGCAGCGCTGCCATACTCTTCTTGAAATGTATAGAAGATGGGGAACTCGATCGGAGAATATCATGATGTAGCATTCAATCGCGGGCAGTGGAGCCCCAAGACCTTATCACAATCGGTTGTACAAGGATCGCGGCGATAACCCCCCCCCACCTGGAGTTCTTGACTACTATGTGATGATTGTCGCTCTTAATCATCCCTTCGGCTGCGGGAGCCATATGCTCAGTGACCCACCGAAGCAGCGAAGTCTGCAATTCCCTTGGCCCCGAACCACAAGCTGCCTATCGCCCTATCATATCACAACGAGTTGATCTCCGCTGATCGGTGTAGTACGTTGTGCAATCCCAAGCCACTCCAACACCCACACATGCCTCCCTCATACAAACTACATCGTCGCACTGAGTCAATGACGTCGGCACCCAAGATAGTTGCCAGTGCGCGAAGCTGCGGTCAACAAATATTTCGACTCGACTTACCCTCGAACTCTTCCTTGGAAGCCAGTTTTCGGCTGCGCTGTCATGGGAAAACAAAGGCGTCTATATACTTGATATCATCTTGTGTGTGCAACCGTATCTCTCCCCGCCCCTAATGGCATTTTGAGCATGTTAATTTACGTGAAGACTTTGGGGCCCCAGGTCGGATCACTTCGCATACTTCATGATGGCCCTTATGCTCCCGCCATCGGGAGGCTATAATGTCGTGTGCTGAGAGTTGGTACTTCCCTCTTGGCAGATCATGATGGACGCCGTTGTTCGGCTCTTCGTAATTATTACAGTCTTTTCGTTGGCTAGGAACGAAATAAATTTATTTAAATGTCGCTTGGCGGGCTTTGGTATGGCTGCATGTTATGTTAGCAGAGCATATCATTCATCCCATTTTTTAACCAGCCAACGATATTTACCTGAGTTGCCATTAGGAAGCTTAAAGTGCCCCTTCGTTCATGTTCAACTTTACTTCAAATCTGGGAATGCTTGTAAGGATTGACAATGGATAGTACGTCAGTGATAAACGATGACTCGGAAATCACGCCGACCGGCCGGAAACTTGAACACCGTTGAACTATCGCTGGGGTTTCTCCGGTTTCTACACGTCGAGTAACCTCGATGGATTCCTCTGGCTGCTCTGGATCCGCGGTGGTCACGGCATGCGCGTCAGGTTGCATTGTGCCGTTGCGAGGATATACCGGGCGACATGATACTCAGACCTGCTTCCGCTTGCCAGCGCGTCGCAGGTTATCTCCGGATTATTTTTGCTTTTGTGAGGGTATTGAGGATCCGAACCATTCCCCAAGTATTCCTGCAAGTGTCGAACATTCGCTCCCTCTCCTATCCATTACAAGCACAGCTCATTATCCTGTAACGCAACGCTCTCATTAAATTTCCAACTCCAGCATTCTACTGGATACCCCACATACGAACCACACACCCCGACTTTCCCCTCTCCTTCAACCTGACGGAAGCCCCACTAATAAAAGTGTTTGACAGCAGATGTTTTCGTTGTGACGTTATGAGCCACCACGATCCTCTAGTCCATCCAACCCTTAACGATGCATACGCCTGGTTTATTGTCGTTCTCCCCGTCAACGATTATCGATTACCTACAAAACCCTGCGACAAGTCAACTAGATGGAGGAATTGGAACGGATCCCCACACTGTCCCTTATTCACAGCATTTGCCTTGTAGTCATTCGAATTCGACATCTACTCACCTTCCTAAGCCTCCTACAATCTGTTGAACTAATTCCCATTGGCATATGACCTTTTGGATGGCACTCTCAACCGCCTTGCATTTTCTCCTCAACTGTGTAGGTGTGCGAGACTTATCGGTGGGGATGATGTATGATGTATGGAGCGCAAGTGGCTCGTCGTCGGATTTCGGTCTACGC
>QLOK01011474.1:10094-26026 GCA_003313805.1 Tricholoma flavovirens
ATTGTATAGCCAGAAGCAATGGCTGCTGGAGATTGGTTGGGAGAGTGTAAGTGTGACTGCCCCTGGCCTGAACCTTGCCTGTGTCTCGAATCTCGATAATACAACATAGACTTACTGCCACGTTGTGCTTTTTTGGCAACATGCTTATGCACGTCATGTTGATGTTCTTTTTGTGATTGTAAGGTTTGCGCAATAGCAGAATTCTGGTTTGCAATGGGGTCTGACATAGAGCAAGTTATTTTCAATGTAATTGTTCATAAGTTTACTGAGATTCATACCTTGACCTACTGTTGTTGTCTTTCGCCTGTAGTAGTGATAACACCCAGTGCAAATAGTACGCCCAGGCTTGGTTGGATCATTACTGTGAAGATAGTGCACATCAGTTCCGGGTGGAAAGATTTTGGTTGGACATTCATCTCTCTCACAAACAACAGCTTTGTGCTGATCAACACTAGTGAACATTGCAGCATACTCTCCATCATCACTGGGCATTGGTAGTGGACGAAAGCAGAAGAGCCAGCAAGAAACACCGCAATACACCACAGGATGCAGCAGGAGATTTGTATATTTTAATCACTAAAGTCTCCATATTCATGCAAGTCTACATCCTCATCATCAGCTCCTGGTGGATTCTCCAGCCCACCATAATATATGTACCCATGTTTGCCAACAACATTGTCACCATGTTGAAGCTCCTGTAAACATCAACCTCATCACCAGCACCCTCATCAGCAATGAGGAAAGCTTTAACCAGGCTGGGGTCATCTGGCAGTGCATGAAACACAGCAAGCAATTGTTGATATGCAGCCCAAAATGTTAGCGATGACACAACAGGTTCACCCATTGCAGAGTACAATGTCTTGGCTTGTTGTGCAAACATTGGTGGAATGAGTTGAAATATGGAGTTGTCATGAGGTGCCCAGCGTGCTTCCATCTCATCGAACAACTCAGGCTCAACAACAACCTATCACCATTCCAGTTCATATTGAAGATTGTCAAGAATCAATCTGACCTTAAAGTCCTTCAATTCAAAGAGGTGGGGCTTTGCATTGATGACATCAGGAATGCCTTGTGGCAAGATTTTGTGTTTATCTGCCCAACAAGGGCTAGAGTTCCATCAGTTCATCCAGGTGTCAAGCTCTGCTTGCAGCCATGGAATGGCAATCCATCGAAAAACAAGCCTAGAACATGATAGGATTAGCAATTAGAAAGTTATGGTGACAAGGAAATCATCATACTTTTTGAGCGGATTATCAACTTCATACAAACCATTATTCACTCCAAAGTCAAGTAGGTCTTCAAAACCAGGTGTGAACTGGTGATGAAGTTGAGACCACATGGCTTCAGGCTTGATGTTCATTTTCTCAACACACCAGTGATGCTGTAGGGTACCAACCAGTGACAGATCAAGGCGATGGTGAGTGAGTGTGTGACAATTTGTGATTCCATTATTTTCCCATCCACGATCACTCTGCATGATGAGTGGTATGCCTATTCAGATTCACTGTAAAAACAAGCACTGACTAAGAATAATCACAATGACTCACCTCCCACTTTTCATCCAGCCTCAATGTAATACCTTGTTATAAGATATGGATTTCAATTGCACCACCAGATTTTCAGCCAAGCAATGTGGCCACAATATGAGGATATCCATGACACCAGCAGACCAAAACCGCTTTCGCCGAAAACACTCTTTTTTTCCACTCAGCAACAGCATTCGGTTCTACCTTATTGAGATATTCCAAAACAACAGATCTATTATGCAATCAACATTTGAGCATCTCGCAAGGTGCAAACACTTGTCACTTACTCTGCAACCTTGATCCTGTTAGTGTTTTTTTAAAGGTCTGGTCCATAGGACTGGAAAAAAAGACTGAAACTAGACTGAACTGGACCATTTAGGACCGGACCAGTGGTCTATTTGTGGACTGGTCTTTTTCAGTCCAGTTGCAGGTCTTTCATTTCAAAAATAATGAAGGACCACAAAAAGACCGGGTTAAACCGGTTGCAACCAATTCAACATTACGTGAGTTACACACCCTTGTAACCCTGATTATTACCTTTAATTTGACCCTTGGTTCATCAAAAACGGTTAAGAATTGAGAAAGATATCATCAAATTCATTTTGGTATGAGTATTTTTTCATTCAACTTGTACTTTGACTCTAACTCACTCATATTTTACTCATTTTGGCTCATTCTATTTTTGGATATGGGTATTTTATGTAGGAGAATATACTCACCATACATCAATATACAGTGCCCATCACATAATTTATGGTTGTCACATTACATTTGCCTGAGTCTTTAGAGATGCGATTCAGTTTTGTTCATAGCTACATCAAATATTAATGAAATCCCTTAGAAATTGGATCAAAAGCTGGGTATTTACAAGATCTATCATAGTATATTATTTGTTTAAGGTGCAGACAATGGTTGTTGATATATAGATGGTTTATATTGTTATGACAAATTTTACACCAAAAAACCAGTCCAAACTGGTCTTTTTTCAGTCCATGAACTGAAAAAGACTGGTCCTAGGTGGTCCGGTTCAGTCCCCCCAATATCTGGGTCTGTCCTGGACCGGTTGCGGTTTCGGTTGCCCCATTTGGAAGTAAAAAACCGGACCAGACCGGACCTTTAAACACTAGATGCTGCGATCTTGTTGTAGGATCGTGTTAAGAACTGAGACTGAAAGGGATTCTGTGCAGGAACTGATCGGAAGTCCACAGGGGTATCGAAAAGAACTTGGCTTCAACTTTTAAGAAGTTGCACCCTTCGCTTGTTACGGTGTTCTAATTTACTGGAGGATGATCGGGAATTCGAGTAGGGGACGGATCGGAAGTCTCCGAAGACAAAAGACAAGAGGGTAAATAACGTATGATATTCGAATTGCAGAATACAAACAAAATATCTAAGTTTAAATACTAATATTAAATTCGAGATCGGAGATCCGATCGGAGACTGAGGTAAGAGCTATGTATGTTAGCTGTGGTCGGCAGTATGGGCGGTACCCGAGGTAATTACCCGAGGTAAAATCCTATGAGTAACTACAGTAACTATGTATGAAGTCTACACTATGCACTGGAATGGAATCTGATTGATCTCAACAAATATCAGAGTTTGGAGTGGTGTTCCATCGGAAGTCCGAGTCGGGTGGAACGGAACATAACAGATGTAGCACTTGAATATTGAACATTCACACAAGGTGTGTAAAAAAAAGGTCTTGCTAATGAAGGCGAATACATCAGCAATGGTCTCTGGGGTCTTCATGTTGTTTGTTCAAAATTCTAATTACAAATCACAGTAAGTCCAGAGAAAAACAGGCTGACTTGTGCCTATTGGAGTAATTTTCTAGAAACTGAGAGCAGTTGTGCCATGATCATACAGTGGTTTATGTGTTTCTGGCTCACCATGACATTTCACAGACAGAATTTAAATGCTGACAAAAGTGCTAATTTTGGCACATTCAATCAACAAATTGTTTCATGGAAACATACTTCAGGTTGTCAGATGCCAACATCAGATCACAGAATTCTGCCATCAAAAGCATTACTTTTGTCTGACATGGTGGTGAAACACTAGATACTTTTTGACATGGGGGCTCATTGTTGCTTCATCCTCATATTTTATTGAGATAATTAGATATTAGGCTTGTTCAAAGTAGCCACTTATTGGCCACTTATTTTCTTACTTATTCATCATTTATTTGTGTTTTCCTGCCAAATCGGCAACAAGTGGACCAAATAAGTAGCAAATAAGTGACAAATAAGTGCTACTTTGAAACCCCCCCCCCTTGAAATCAACGATAAGTGACAAATAATGAGTTATTTCCTGTCTGGCAAAGCCTTCAGCAACACCTACTGAGTCTGAATTGGACTTCGACAGATTTTTCAAGTCATTCCTCACAGTGTCATGTACCCATTCTCATGTTACCTTTCACATTCATGTCACATCCACATTGAGATGTATTATAGACATATAATTTATAATTTAAAGCCTCTCTCTCACATTTCAAGTGGGGGAGGGGGCATGTAAACTAATACATAATATTAAATACAGTACCCACCCTCAGATGTGAGGGAGGGGCTACCATCATGTCACATCTGGTGGTAGCATGACATTGTGTTGGCTTACACATAGTGTCATCCCCCTTCCCATTGTTATCCCCTCACTGTGCTGTCATTGATGTCATGTTATGTCCCATCATCCCCCCCTCCTTGTTATTGTTGTGATGGTTCCTGTTCCTGTTCTGCACATGAGTCCCATTCATGGTGACATGCCAGTTAGCACCCAGTCCACCCTGCAAGCAAATGCCTGCAGTGGTTGGGGGTGGGTGCTGGGCTGTCCCCTCCCCATTGTTGACCATATTTTCATGGCCATTAGCACCCACAATCCCCCATGTGAACAGTCATTGACAATGGTGGGGGTGGGTGTCAGTTGCTGTCCCTCATGTCTGGCCCTTGTCATCCATTAGCCCCTGCCTTCCATCCTGCGAGCAGTCACTTGCAGTGGTGGAGATGGGTGCTGGGGTGGTCATTGTCATGCCCCCCTCATTTGTGGTTCATCAAGTCAGCTTGTTCATCATCGTTGGTAGTACCTAAAAAGTGTGTTAGTTTAAACAATGAAATGAAAAGAGAAAAGGAAAGAAAAATAAAGCGTACCTAAGCCCAAGAGACATCATTGTTTTTCAGCATTGTCCCCATCCCTGTTGCTCCCCTTTGTTGTTACCTGTCTCATCTGCATTCCATTGTCAGCTGTTAGTGTGCATGATCCACCACACAAGCATTCACTCTGGCGGGGTGCTGTGGCGGTGATTGTTCATCATTCATCGTTGGTGTTGTTCTCATCCCTTGGTCCCTTGCATCTCCATCTCCCATTTGCTGTTTGTTGTTCAGTGTTGCCTTTCAGATGGCTGTAGTTTCGGGTGTAGTTAGCTAGTAAATAAACACAAAAAGAATAAAACTTACCTAGGGCCCAAATGACATTTGGGCCCTAGTTGATGGCTGTTAATGCTGTCAACATCCAGAGATGCGTGTGACATGGCAATTTTGCAGCCATGCAATTTGCCAGAATTTGCCATTTAGTGTTGATGGAGTGGCATGGGAACAGTGTTGGCAGCTGTTGATGGAGGTGGTTGGTGATGGTGATGGGTTGGCACAGGTCTCAAGGTTGTCGATAAAGAGATCAATCGGAGTTTGAATTGAGAATAAGTGGATGGATAAGCAATGCAAGAAGTGAGAAAATAAGTGGGCAAATAAGATTAATGGTCAATCAAGTTCATTATTCTTAAATCTGCACTTATTGTTCTGCTTATTGTTTTCCTTATCAAATAAGTGACAAAATAAGTAGCAAATAAGTACAACTTTGAATGACCCTATTATGGAAGCCATGAAGAATATATTTTGAACCATGTATGCCATCAGCATAATTTTGTAGCTGATGTAGTGTAATTTAGTGATCAGTAAATCATAGTAAAACACTTGGTATGTGATAGTATTGATGGAATCCATGGAAATTGGCTAGCCCTGACCAGGCAATACCATCCTTATCATTTATCAATGTACTGTAGTTACAGATCCACTTGATATATAATGAATGCACATGATGTTCTGATGTGGTATGATGGGCCCTTGCTCATTGGGCGCATTCCTGCTAGCCTGATCCATGCACTCCCTCATGCCTCCTGCTACAATCAATCCTTTCTTGTCGTGATCTGGGTTCTTCACTGATCCCTCCTGTCAATCAATCCATCGCTGTTCCTGGAATGTGATCGTGTGATTAGGTATGGACAGGCTCAAGCCATTAATAGATTTGCATATGTACTATGTAGGCAAGCCTTCTTTGAAGTATGGTGACAGTTCTAATTCATGAAAACATACTACTCATGATATTTCCATAAAAACATAAAACATACAACTTACCAGGGGCTGTGGGTAGCATTCAAACTCCTAGCAAATATGAGCTGCATGTTCACTGGCAGATAATACTACTAAGCAAACAATGCTTGGCTGTTCCATTCTCTGCCAGTGTGGTGCACCATGTGCAAAAAAACTATGTATCTCTGGTTCACTTAAAAATAGACATGTGTAATTCTGTTGCTGACTCATGGTTCTGTGAAATTTTTAGTTGACACATCATTTGTGTGTTTTCAAATTCTGATATTCCATAATTTCCATGAAAATAAAATATCCTTTTTTGGCATTTATTCTTTGTGTTCCTCATCAAAATTTCACAGGGATGATCCAATGATCAAGGATGATCATGGTGGGACTAACCTGACTTGACAGTTCATTTTTGATCTGTTTAGATTCAATAAAGTGACATGTTCCATGAAAGTCACTTGAAATCTCGGTTACTTCAAGTTTTGTAGACAGGCTGTACTAAATGTCACATGGGCCAGAGCTCAAAACTTGTGGCCTGGCAGGAGATGCACATAAACAGTAAGCCGCAGGGGGAAAAAATTATGCTGAGGTATGGTATTGTGCAGGGAGTACAATGTAGGTAAGTAAACCTACACAACTTCAACTGCCTCCAACTGTTTTCACAACTTCATCTTGCTTTTACTCAATTCTCAACCTCCCAACAAGAACTCACCACAAATATGATCCAATACAATAAAATACTGTATCCTGATGGTTTTTAGACTGTCAGATAACTGTGTTAAAGTATGGTAAGGCTCCTGTTTTTGTTGATTCCGTTCTTGAGGCATGGGAATAGGTGGCAGTACACTTTTTCAGCATCCAAACCCATCGTCATTGTACTAACTTGTCAGTCTCACCATGCCATCAAAACCATGGAGGTAAGTAATTCATCGCTTGCATATTTAGTATTTTATATTTTACTGATATTGTAGTCCTTCAGCCTTTGACCAAGACCGCACCATAACTGCAACAACAACACTAGCACCAAGTCCCAACATGAGCTAATCAAGAGTAAGGACACACTGGACACGATGGATGCAGGTTAAATGATTGGCACTGGATCTAGTGTACAATGATGTACATACATATTCATTACCCTGTGTGTCTTAATTTCAATTTTCAAACTCTTTCAGACTGCACCCTTGCAGTCCCCATGTTTCACTTCCCTGCCAGTCTTCCTTTCACCATCATCACAGATCAACCCAATGAAACTGGTGGAGCAATATGCAGACAGGCTGGCGTAGAGGAAATTAAGCAATGAAAAATTGGATGGGGTAGTGGGGTGAACTGATGATGGGCAATGGGGCAATGGGGTCATGGGGTGAGAGCTGTAAGTAACTTGGCAAGCTCTAGGCAGTGCTGAGCAGTGTGAATGCTCAACAGGAGCCCCTGGCCTGCCACATTCTATTGAAAAAATAAAAATATGTTTTGACAGGTGAAAATAGGATCATGAAACGAGACCATGTAGAATGAAGGTATCTGCCAGTGGCTGCTGACAAGCCTTCACCACAACCTGTAGATTAAAAAATGTACCATTTCTTGGAAGTAACAAAACATACATAGTATCTGACAGATCAAGCATATGGATAGAACAGTCACAAATGAGGCCAATCAAAAACATTGTGGACCTGTCAAATCGATGATCAGGGGAAATATAATACAAGAAGTAGAAGTCCCATCAATCCTGCATCAATCAACAATGAAGCATGGTTCAAAAACAGATCTGAATGTGAGATGAAAAGTTATAATTACTCTAACAGCGGGCAGAAAAATGGTGGGATGATGACTAACAGGCTGCTGGTTGTAGTATGGGGTGTCTACCTGAGCATGTGATTACAGTTGTTTTGATATATCAATCTTTAACAGTCCTGCATGTACCATGCTATGGACTGTAAGTACAGTTAGTTATATGTATATCATCCTGCCAGGTTCTAGTGCCCAGATGGGGTTTTCACTGGGATGCATCAAGTCTTGATCAAGTCCATATCAAGCGTGATATGACATCAGCCCTTGCAGCCGATACTGTGGATCTGGTGCATGATAATACAGTAGTAAGTACCCCACAGTGATGCATATATTGGGCTAGTAAGCAGATGTCCATTTCATGCATCACATACCTAGTCATGTGCTACTCAATAATGCATTACTATTGTCATACCATCATTCAACCCATCTCATGATGCATTACCTATGCAACCTGCAACCTGACCCACTGTGCATTTGTTGTGATGCATTACTGCAACTTGAAAACTGCTGTGCATTCATTGTGATGCATTACTCCAACACATACTCTATTATTACCCCAATATTCCATGATGCATTACTGCAACTTGTGCAACCTGAAAACTGCTGCACATTAATTGTGATGGATTACTCTAATGCATAGTACTCTATTACTACCCTGATATTCTGTGATGCATTACTGCAACTTGTGCAACCTGAAACCTGCTGCACGTTCATTGTGGTGCATTGCTCCAACACAGTAAGTACTCTATTATTACCCTAATATTCCATGATGCATTACTGCAGCTTGCGCAGCCTATAACAGTTTGTAATGAAGTAAGTAAATCATTGTAATAAGGTTAGTAACAAGTTAATAACAGTTTGTAATGAAGTAAGTGAATAATTGTAAGGAAACAATTGGTATTGAGGCTAGTAACTGGTCAATTACCATTCACAATGAATTCAGTAACAATTTTGCAATGGAGTCAGTAACAATTTTTGTAGTTGTAGGGACTTTGTGGATGAAAAAAGCCTGACCACTGCATGTTCATTGTGATGCATTACTCCCACAGTAAGTACTACTCTATTATTACCCTGATATTCCATGATGCATTACTGCAACTTGTGCAACCTGAAAATCACTGTGTATTCATTGTGATGCATTACTCCAACACAGTAAGTACTCCATTATTACCCTGATATTCCATGATGCATTATCCATTGGGTAACACATCACAACATGTTCACTGCCCCTTTGATTTTATGCATCACTGCAACTCCATGATTGTGCATTCATTGGTAATCATAACATTCACTGCCCCTTTGATGTGATGCATTACTAGTAGCTTGAGATACTTACCATTGTGTGTTTGTTTAATGGTAATGCACCACATTGGTGTGATGCATGATTGCCGCTTTCATGATCTTCATCTCAGTGTATGTTCCGAGTCCTTACTCATGCAGTCACTTACAATACATAAATTATATACATCAAACAAAATAGAAATGAAATCAAGAAAACTAGTACATCATCAAGGTGTAGACTGCATATTTAACAAGATTACCAAAAGGACAGCTAATGGAACCACCCAACAAGCTGCTAGCAAACAATGTCACGAACAAGAAAGAAGACCAAAATAGTGGGAACATAGCACAAGAAAGAATAAATGTATGGGCAAGCACAACACAACAAACAATGTATAGAACAAGACTTCACCAAGAAAGGGAAAATGAGGACACAGAGTGCAAATATCACTCTGTGGTCTTGCACAGAGTCTTGGCTCTATAAATTACCTTGTCAATGAATGTCTCATTAGAATTCTATGAAACATACCGTTTTGTAGATCGATTGCCATCATCATCACAGACTCATTTTCTATGCCCCTCCATCATCTTCTGGAGACAGCATGTGATGTCAAAGATGGTGGCTTTCCACATGTCATCTGTTGGATCCTCCCACTGCATACATACCATCAAGCACTGACCCCACCAAGCGAGCAGTGTCAACACAGACAACAAACCATTGGGTCCCCCTTTCCACAATGGCAACCAGACCTCCCCATCACTGTCACCATCATTGTCATAAGTATTCTTTGGCAATACTCCAGAACCCTTAAGAAAGGCAGGCTGCATATCATTCCACCACTTTGCAACTGCATGTCTGAATTCAGCTGGCTCTTTGATAACAGGCACAGAAGAATAGCAGTGCTGGCCATTACGGGCTTTAGCCATCCACTTGGTCCATTCACATGGCTGCTGCTTCGTTTCTGGCAGGGCACCCTACAATAGTATGTGAGGATCATATGCCAGAATACTCAGAAGCGAGCATGTTACCTTTCCTTGAAGACTGAACTCCAACCTTTCCTCCAGCCGAGCCCAGGTCTCAATGCAAATATGCCAAATCCTTGCCAAGATCACAGGACAACAAATGAACCTGTGCAGCTTGCATCCATTTGGGCAGACTGGCAGGGAGCACATTTGGAGCCACCTGATTTTCTTTGTTTGCAATGTCCTTTGATCCAATTTCATTCATCCTGTCAGCATGAGTTGATGGAATGGCTGGATGATGGGAGTGAGAGGCTTCTGATGTTGGTGGCTCCACTGCATTCACAATGGGCACATCCACAGGTGTGGGCAGTTCCTGTATATGGTGATCAGGAGGTGCAGTAGTTGAGCAAGCAGCAGGTGTGGTAGTTGAGGAAGCAGCAAGTGCAGTCATTGAGCAAGCAGTGGGTGTGGTAGTTGAGGAAGCAGCAGGGGCTGTTGATTGATTAGGAGCTACCAGGATGACTAGTGGGGTCAGAGAAACTGAAGACAGGGGTGTCAACTCCATGGAGCTAGTCATTGGAACTGCAGACATGGGAAGGGTCATTGACTCTCTGACATTCAGGAAGCAAGGGAATCCTAGTGCAGGAACTGAAGGAACGGTCAATGACTGGAGTGGAATGGTTGGGTTGAGGGATGATGGGATTTCAGATGCCCCTTGATGAAGAGCCATTGGCTGGATTGCAGACTGTGGCAACTTGCTTCTTCCACCCAGGTAGTTGCTGCCGAACCACGCAGAGCTGAAGCTGGGCTCAACAGCTGATCCAAGAAATGAAAAGTCTACCACCCTGACATTGCCTGATTGCACAAAATTATTGGGGGACCTATCTGATGCATGGGCATATGGTGGGTAGGACTGAAAGGCATATAACATATCCATGGACCATACATCAGATGATGGTATGTCAGTGGATGGCAACTCATCGCTAGGATCACCAGTAAACTGCTGGGCAATCAGAGCCACAGGGATGATGGTGGTTGGACTTGAAAATAGAAATTCACTCTCCAAGGATAGTTATGACAGAGGGTTACATGCCAAGGGTGCAGGTGATGCCAGGGAAGTGGGGTTGGGTGATGGGACTGAGGGGAGAGGCACTGGCAATGGAGCAGGTGAATGAAGAGCCAAGCTTTCATCTTTCTTGAGTGGATGACACCTCTCAAGACAAACATTTTGTGCTGGCATCAATACTAGTCAGCAACACTGCTCAAATGGGATTCCACAACAAACTCACAAAAAACAGTTCAGAGAAACTCGGCGAATGGAGGTAACTGAAGGCAACAGCATCAATTATCTTCCCCAGAATCCCTATGGTTTGGAATTCACTAACCTTCCCACTGATATCTCACTGCCAGGTTTTCCTGGATTAGGGCCCCCCATTAATACCATAAATGCCCAGCCTGTTTCTGCTGACAACTTGGTGAAGAATGAACGTAAGAGTTGCGGACAGGCCTTGATTGCACTGGGAAAGCAGGTAAGTGGAAAGTGTGAGAAGGAGACTTTAGAACTAACTCAAGGTACTGTTTGGCTCCACATGCACCAGTCTCCTTCTGTTTTTCCATGATTTTGGCAATCTTGGCATTGACAGCATCCTTTGATGCTCCATCCACTTTCATCCAGACCTCTTTGGCTATCTTGGCACACAGGCCCACCTAATTCTTCTTCGTCCATTTGGTCTCTGGTTCAACCATAGCAGCCTCAACACGGCAATCTATTTCTGCTTTTCCAAACATATCTGAATAAACCTCAGTTTGTTGCAGGAGGTGCTCTTTTGCAAACAGTTTTCTAGAATGTTTCAATGACCCTTCAGTATCTTGTGCTCTGTTTGTGTGCCTCCACTGAAACCACATTTTAAGTTGCTAATATAATGGAGTAACAGTTAGATAACATTAATGAAATCACAGGAACAGAATCTAAACTTACTGATCGCCATTTCTGGATCACATTCTGCAAAGAGTCTTTTTCCATCTTGGTAAGATCAGCTGCTGATTTATCTGGAAATGCCATCTCAATCTCAGGGTACTTGTTGAACCATGCCTCATGAACAAGTTGCCAGAACTTTCTGTAATTTCCAACTGTCTGTGCAGCCAAATACTGTGCATTGTATTCATCTAAGAACCCATCTTGCTCCCCAGTCATCCACTTTTTCCCCGTCATCTAGATTGAAACTCGATCACTATGATCAGGGTGATGTGAACACCAGTGAGCAACATACAATTTTCAACTTTAAAAAGTTGCACTTGTTCGCCGTAATGTTATCTGGTGGTGTGGTCCCTGTAATCAGGAGGTCTTTACACTCCCCCACCTTTCCTATTGGACTCCACTGGGAGTCTGAGTGGACTACTAAGACTGACTCAGACTCCACTGGGACTCCTGCCAATTGTCCAGTCCCAGTGTGGTGAGTTGTGGGGGGGTCTTTTAGACTTCACACTGCCTGAACACGAATAATGTATATTTCATGTAAAGTAATGTAGAGTAGTAAAAAAGATCTCCATTATATTACATAAGACTGGTCCCTTATAAGGGCCAGTCCAAAGGCAATGGAATGGAATTATAACAAATATAAATAGAGTCCAGATCACAACACCCTCCCCTTTTGGCTTCAGCCGATGGTGGAAGGCAGCCATCTTTTTTGTTGTTTAGAGGGATGTTCTACATCCTAGTAGAATCGTCCTTGGGCTCGTCCTCATCGGCCAATCCTAGGTTGTCAAGGGGAAGGTCATCAACTGGTTGGGTCAAAGATGTGCCTGCGAACACTTGCATGATCATTGCTTCACGCTCCAGGCTGGGCATGAATTCAATGGTTCGCTCATGGTCAGAGACCCCTGAGCTGGGTAATGATGGTACCTGAGATACCAGTGTCTCAGAGATAGTTCTCTGAGCTTGGAGACCCGCTGACAATACAGGGTCAGGGTCATCCTCAGAAACATCATCAGTGCTGTCACTGAAGCTTCCGGACTTCTTCTTTCGTTGTGAGAAACTCATGACAACTATGAACTGGTTGGAGGACTTTCCCCCTCCAAACCCTCTCGGAGGAATCCCCAATTCAACCCATCATTTAATCTTCAGGGCCCTCTTTTGGCCCGGAGTGAGTTTTTGGGTGATGGGTACATCACCCCAGCTGCCGGTTGGGTCTGGATCAGAGCCCACAAGCCCTTTGTCCATTCGGCCAGGTTGAGCAGGGGCCAGTGTGGATGGCCCTGCTAGAGCCAGTGGTGGTAAACTACTTCGTACTGCTAGCAGCTGTCCGGATAATCCCCAGGTGGTTCCCTGTGAATATGTACTGGGTCCAGCCAGGGCTCCAGCTGGATTACTAGGGGGACCGCTCCTCAGAGGGATGGTCAGTTCTCACTTTCTCTTTGGTTGAGGACCTGAGAATGAGATGTCGGTGGGGCCAGGTGTCCACCAACTGTCAGGGCAACACCAAATCCACATTAGGATCTTCATGCGGGCTCTACAAGAAGATGCAACAAATATAGAATTGGGATCAAAGTTTGATGTGATGTGATATTTATAGAATAGTTGGTTGACAAAGGCATTTCCACACACAAGGTGATGGTGGGAATCCTAAGAGAACACAATTGATGTGTCTCTTAGTATTTATTGGTTTATATACTAAGTTACAACTGTTGTACAATATTTGAATACTGTTTTATGACACAAGTGTACAGCTGCATACATATTCTAAATATAGGATACATGAGAATTATCCATCTCACAGTCGCGTTCATTGATAATTTTAATGTATTTTGGTGTAATACTATTGCGAAAAAATAAGAAAAATTATGATAGGTAACTGTGCATGTTTCCTAACATTACCCCCTTTTTATTCTTCAACTTCCAGGTGAGAGATTGTGTGATAATCAGGTGCTGTGAAATTGTGATATGGTCAGAATTTCAAATTTTCGTACTCCACTCATGCTATTCTTTGTGGTGCATTAGGATATTTATTGTAAAAATCACATATAGTGTCTCATGCATTTCTACAATTATCCTTGGGTTCCCAGGAGTTATTTTCATATGTATAGCCTTCCCATTTTACCAAGAATTTGAGTTTGTTACAATTATCATATGTACTTTTTATATTTTTCCATTGATCCAGAAGGGGGTACTCACTGGTGTGGTCTAAGTGGTCTTTCAAATTCAAGTTCAAGTATGGTGTATCTGTACTATGTATTTACAGTTATGTATACATACATTGAAAACGATTGGCGTGTCCTGAAAAAACACATGTGTTGACTTGGACACTTGAGAGGATCTGGCTTCTTCAGTAGTTATTTTTTGACATCAAAACTTGGAGGCCACACCAAGGGTTTGAACCTCGATTCCCAAGAGCAAAACCTGGTGACTCTGTCACTGAGCTTTACTTATACCTGAGTGTTGATTCTTTACCCCCAAAGGGCCTTGATGAAAATTCATATGTTGTTGTCACTTAATCAACCCAAAATCAACCCTTGGTGTCACGTGTGGCCTCCAAGTTCTGATGTCAAAAAATAACTACTGAAGATCCTCTCAAATGTCTGAGTCAATGCATGTGTTTTTTTCAGGAATCAGGACCTGCCAATGTATGTATATGTAACTGTAAGTACATAGTACAGATACACCACTTACAGCTGAATTCAAAATGATAGGCCTCTCCCAAAAAATCACACACATTGCAGAGGTCAAGTTTTTGATCCCCAGAGAGCATTTCAACAAAAATCATACCATATTAGACCATATTATGCAGCCTGACCTCTCGCATAGCTGAAAAGGGTATGAGATCAGCTCAGACTAGCTGTTAGGAAACATATACAGTTACCTGCTATAATCTTTCTTATTTTTTTGCAGTAGTATTACACCATAAAACATTAAAATTATCAATGAATGCAACCATGAGACAGATAATTCTCATGTGCCCTATATTTAGAATATGTATGCAACTGTATGCTCGTGTTGTAGAACAGTATTCAAATATTGTACAACAATTGTAACTTAGTATGTAAACCAATAAATACTAAGAGACACATCAGTTGTGTTCTCTTAGGATTCCCACCGTCACATTGTGTGTGGAAACGCCTTCATCAACCAACTGTTCTATTATTACCCCATCACATCAAGCTTTGATCCCCCTTTCTATATTCGTCACGTCTTCTTGTAGAGCCCGCATGAAGATCCTAGACTGGATTTGGTGTTGCCCTGACAGAAGAACACAACTCATATTCTGTGCACCCTCACTTTTGTTTCACCCCACCACACCCTATTACCAATCCCCAATCCTCTTGTTGTGAGACGAGAATAACCTGTGTTTATGTAATCTACTTTCACTTCATAATCTGCACATCAGCACCACCTTATATTGTGGTCATCAGTGCTCAAAAGGCATTACTCATCTGTAGGACAGCTGCAACCAGACAACCATTCGGCTCTGGTTTAGTGTATTATTTTTAGTACTAGTTACAGCCTTTTGCATTAGTGTAGTAATTGCCAAATTGGATTGCCGATAAAAAGGTCCTGAGTCAGCCAAAGAACCTCGTTAGGTTTTATTTTTAGCAACAACATCATGACTGATGACATAATTTCCGACTCTGCTAATCATGATCTTACGCTGGAAGAGAAAGTTGACATGCTCACTATGCAACTTTCTCAACTATTAAATTATGTCACGCTCCACAACCCTATTCAGCTGGCACCTACTGTGGAGGAAGAGGTGGATGAATTTTTATCTCATCATGAAGAAGAGTCGTTGAAGAATAATGGAGATGGCAAAGTTTGCTTACCTAAATTCACACCGCCACAATTATTTGATGGAACAATGAAAGATACTAAATCCTTTATTAGTTCTATTATATTGTATATTAAAGGTCGCAAACACAAATTCCATACAACTGAATCCAAAATAATGTTCACATTGTCCTATATGCAAGGGGGCAAGGCACAATTTTGGAGAAATGAAGCCATCAATCAAATTGCTCAGGGTCA
>QLOK01011484.1:0-34130 GCA_003313805.1 Tricholoma flavovirens
TCCCCAAACCAATGGGCAGACAGAGCGAATGAACCAGGAGTTAGAGCAATATTTGAGGTTGTTTGTCAATCATCACCAAACTGATTGGCCAGAGTGGCTGGCAATCACCGAATTCTTGTACAATAATAAATTCTAGTTGTCTACTTGGGTATGTATCACCCTTTTATGCTAATTATGGGTATAACCCTCATATGGGATTTGAACCAAGAAGGAATGTGAAAGTACAAGTGGTGGAGGATTTTGTACAGCAGATGAAAAATGTACAAATCAAGACAGAGGCAGCATTATCTAAGGCACACAATGATATGAAGCACTATGCTGATCGCTCATGCGCAGATGTGCCCAAGTACCAAATTGGAGACAGAGTGTGGCTTAGTACCAAGGATTTACATGTGACACACCCATTTAGGAAATTGATGGAGAAACATATTGGTCCCTATCCTATTTCTAAAATTATCTTGCCTAATGTGGTAGAGCTAAAATTGCCATCATCATTCAAAATTGATGCACCAATTCTGTCTCTTGCTTACACCCTACAAACCACCTATTATACTGGGACAACAAATTACTCCACAACCACCTATTGAAGTTGAAGGTGAACCTGAATTTATAGTCAAAGAAATTCTCGACTCACAGCTGCGTCATAACAAACTTGAATTCTTGGTAAAATGGGAAGGCTATACAGATGAAAATAACTCCTGGGAACCCAAGGATAATTGTAGAAATGCATGAGATGCTATACATGATTTTTACAATAAATATCCTAATGCACCATGAAGGATAGCACAAGTGGAGTACAAAAATTTGAAATTCTGACCATATCACAATTTCATGGCACCCGATTATCACATGATCTCTCACATGGAAGTCGAAGAATAAAAAGGGGGTAATGTTAGGAACATGTACAGTTACCTACTATAATTTTTCTTATTTTTTCCCAGTAGTATTACACCATAAAACATTAAAATTATCAATGAACACAACCATGAGACAGATAATTCTCCCATGCCCTATATTTAGAATATGTACACAACTGTACTCTCATGTCGTAGAACGGTATTCAAATATTGTACAACAATTGTAACTTAGTATATAAACCAATAAATACTAAGTAAGAGACACATCAGTTGTGTTCTCTTAGGATTCCCACCATCACATTGTGTGCAGAAACGCCTTCATCAACCAACTGTTCTATTATTACCCCATCACATCAAATTTTGATTCCCCTTTCTATATTCATCGCATCTTCTTGTAGAGTCTGCACAAAGATCCTAGTGTGGATTTGGTGTTGCCCTGACAATGTTCAGCAGATAATTTCTGCTGTTTCTGCTGAGCATTTGCTACTGCGCATTTCTGAATTTCTTTAGCTTGGTTGACTTGTTTCTTGAGCTTTGAGGACAAATTTCTTGAGTCAGAAAGTTTTTTCTGAACTACATTAAGCCTATTCTGGCAGTGGTGCATTTCTGTCTGGATATTTCTCATGCATTGAGATAGTTTATTTTTCAATGTAGAATTTTGGTTTTCAAGCTGCAGAAGTGAATTGATGGCTGTCTGGGTTTTGACAGACATATTTTTCAATTCATGAGATTGAGACAAGGCACCTGCTTTCAGTAGAGAAATCTGCTGCTCCAAATTCCCCTTCTTGGTACTGGCCCACATTGCCCGCTGTCTTTCCAAATGCAACTCCTTGTATAAGGGTTGTTCACAGTGGCCATTTTCGGGCCATTCTCGAGTCATTTTTGATTTCATTTTCAATCTCATTTTTCAAAAATGGAGTTCAGAATGACATGAAAATGAACTGAAAAATGATCATTTTTGAAAAAGCCAACCCTTCCCTCACTTTTGCAAAAATGATCATTTTCGCCTTCATTTTCACATTCCATTTTCATCGTTCTTTCAAACTCCACTCTGACACCTAATCATTTCCAGTGACCACCATCAACGATGATGCCCCTCCCCTCTATACCTTTACCACCACCACCACAACTCTGTCACCACTTGCCACCACTCCTATGCCCCCTCCCACATCTGCAAGAACTGTGAGTGGCTGCAGACAACCTGTTTTGGATGCAATGAGCCCAAACGACAGCAACTCATCGTTTAGGCTCTAGGTATACTTTTTCTTTGTTCATTTCTTCTTTTTATAACCTAACTAATTGTAATCTTTCATTTTTAGGATCTATACTACTGGTAACAACAGGCGCCAACATGGCACAACCCACACCCACACCCACCCATGCTACCCCTTCTCCCCATCCAAATGGGATGTGAGGGTCTCGGTTAGTCTTGGAAGATCAGGAGGGGCTCTGGGACACCTGTGGAGGGGACACATCAGGTAAGCAAAAACATCCCTGTCAGTGCCACGTCACTTATACATGGTGACACCCCTCAACAGCTGTGGGACCTACAGCCAATGCAACACTGGGCGACAGACGACACACCACCTGCCCCCAGCCTCATGAGCAACTGCTCGTGGGGTGGATTGTGGGTGCAGCTAGAATGCCAGGTGCACAGAGACACCAGCACCCACCTCCCACCACTGCGAGCCCTTGCTCGCAGGGTGGATTGGGTGCTAACAGTCCTCTACAACGATGAGCATCCAGCACCCCCCACTGTCAATGCCAACACCAACACAGGACAGGATGATGACAGGGATGACAATGCCCATGGCACCAGACCCCTCCACTACGAGCAACTGCTTGTAGGGAGGAAGGCTGGTGCGTATGGGTGATGACAGAGAGGGAGACCAACAATGAGGGTCGACAATGACGGCACCCCCCCCCCCCCACCACTGCTGCAAGCAACTGCTAACAGGGTGGATATGGGGTGTTGAGGAGGCAACATGATGGGGGCTGACTTGCAGTGCGACACAATGGGAGGAGCCACCACGTGGTATTGTCTTCTTTTCTTTCATAGTTATTTTTGTTGTAGTACAAAGGAGTATATAGCATAGTGTAAAGGAATGTATATATGTACTACACACTATAAGTTTGAAGACTACGAGGAGACATTACCAATTTTAGTGACCAGCTCATGAAAATTTCCACCAAGTTGTTTGAGGTGGAGTTTGAATGTGCCGAGCACTGCCGGAGGTAGGTAAAATGCATTTTTACTTCATTTTCCAGATGTTTGCGTTTCAGAGCATTCACAGTAGCCATTTTTCACTTCATTTTTCACATCATTTTTCGGTCCATTCTGATCATTCTTCTGCCAAACACCCAAAAATGATCCAAAAATGAAGCCAAAAATGAGCCAAAAATGGCCCAAAAATGGCTACCATGAACAACCCTATAGATTCTGATATCGAGCTTTTTGCTCAGCTAGCTGAGATAGATGCTCTTCAGATTTTATATCTGCTTCTTGAAGAGCATTGAAAGCTCAGAGCAATCAACAACTTTATCAGAAAGTGCAGATTCCAGTGATGCAATTTGCTCCTCAGCATTGTGCAACTTGGCTTGGGATTCCAAAAGAGTCTTTTTCAGTGTTTCCTGATCAGAGTTTTGCTCTATGACTACTTGGGCAGTAGGCCAGTTTGCCTTTCTTGCTGCAGATTGCTTTGATGGCTTTGGCATGTCTGAGATAAGGTCAGGCTATAATTATTTCACATTTTGATATGTAAAGCCATAACAAACCTGTAATAGTGGATCAAATTTTTTNNGTGCGAAGCTGGGTGCATGCCTCTTGAATGAGCTTTTCAATGTCGGGGCTGATGGGAACTCTTCTAGGAGGCATGCACCGTGCACCATGGGAGTCTGTTACAGTAGAGCTAAGTGAAATTAAACAAGACACGACACGACGCATTGGCAGAGTGGTGGACTTTGAAGTCTGATGGGCGTCGAACGCACATTGTCACGCAAATTCACTCTTTCTTCTGTATCTCCCCTCCTATTGTTCTGAATGCTCTAGAATTTTAGACGAGGCTTGTATGGCATACATAGATGTTATATTGAAAGTTGTACAGTATCAAATTCAGTGATGCTTAATTCCGGGACTGTTTTAATCAGATTTTGAGTCATCCCTTGGGTTATCAACGACATCACAAAGCAAGCACAATGGAACTTCTTGATTTTTTTTGTGATCTATAATGGAGGAGTATATAGCGGATATATTGTAGCAAGGATCAGCTGTTTGTTGTGGCGATCCCTAAAAAAACTGCATTTTGAAACTCTCTAGTCTTTTGAAACCCATAACACATGATAGTAGAGCGGTAAATCAACATGGTAATGGTGACGTGTCACGTGGTCATGTATAGACGGATGGGATGAATATACTATAACAATAACTGGATGCACATGATAATGGGTTGCTGATGTAGGAGGCACTCTTACACTAAGCTTGGCAATAATTGGGCAACTTGTTGCTGAGATATAGTTGGTGGCCCACTCAAAGTCATCCCAAAAACCCCCCATAGCACCATCATTGGGGTATTCATCCTGCCTGACCTCCATTAGTGCTGTCCTACAATAATGTGTGCTATAAATGCCAACTTCAATGTGTGATGAATTCTGACCAACTCAAATCTCTAACAGCTTTGAAGTGGGCAACATAAGCCTTGAAATACTGCCTTTCCCTGACCAATCTGACCAGGGCCACAAGTTGTTATAATAATATGTTTCATTGATTTCTGCTGGTATGATTCAATGATACAGTCACCCAGACCTTGAAGGCCTTCTGAAGGGCAAACCATTTGAAGCCCTTCAGCCCTTCAGCCAACACTGGAAGTTTACGGTCCCTAGAAACGATATTAGAAGTTGGCGGCCCCGAGAAATGATGCGCAAGAAGTCAGATATGGCACGACGCGGCTGTCGCGACGTGGCAAATCACCGCGGTCACATGATATTATGGAAATTTCCGAACTCACATGACCCGGAGAATGTCCCTATGTTAAGGCTAAAGATCTGGTTTGCTTGCAACAATGTTTTTAATTACAGCCCTTCCCTGTCTTTTCTTAACTACTTGCTCTTTGGCCTTATCTTGGCCTCGAAAAATCAATCAACACGGGCTACAACCCACGACAACTACCGCAGACATGGGTGATTATTGACGTTTTGTTGTCTCGTTGCCCCTAAGCTTTCTCGTAACTCTAGATCCGGTTACAGAGGCAGAAATCAGTTCCCTTCTTCTGAGTCAGGGTAACTTTTTACAATGTGCTGCACCTCATGTTGTCACTTTTAATTCATGGTAGACTCCCTCGAGAATTACTCTCGTAGGCCAGATTGTTTTCGGAAGGCAGCCGGTATCATTCGAACACAATGTGGACAACTGGACATGGGCGAGGGCGAACGAATCAACGGTAACGAGCGCACATCGCAATCTATTGTCTGTGTACGCTGAATCCCTCATACTAGCGGCCATATCTATGACCCTCTGCGAACTAGCAACTGCCAAACATCATTCTACTCCTTTGGAATGTGTCCCATTCTCTCTTGGCTCCATTATCTATCACCAACCCCCCAATCCACGATTACAGGGAGAATGTGTGGAGTAAGATGCGCATATATGCACGCCGCAGGCCCTCCCTGATTTTTATGAACGTATCAGTGCCCTCGCCCGGAGCGCACAGTTTTGGTCCAGCTACTCGGGTTACCTTCGCGAAGTTCGTGCGTATATCTAGGCAAGCCACAGAAAAACCCTCCTTTATTGTCGTCATCCCTCAGCTCAGCTCTGCTTTGCGTTTCGACGTTGGAATGATATTGGTCGGTCGGTGCATGTTTTCCAAGTCGTATTCTACTATTTACCTATTCGTGTACTAGACACAGCACGGGATATATATAAAAACGCCACCCTAGAGAAAGCAACTCTACTCCGCTTTCTAATATCAAGAGAGAAAGACACCGAGGCATTTATACGGGCATGGGATAGTAGACTGCTGGTTAGCATTTCTTGGCACCCGTTTTCGTATCTCACTGCAGAATAATGTGCTTATTGTAGGAATTTCAAGAAGCAATTCTTCAACTGCAGTCAGCGTCCGCAGGTATCAGTACTGCTAGCGCCCAAACACATTCAAGACTAGAAGCAGATATGACTGATGTGGGTATATTCAGTCTCCAACCTTTCTCTGCTTTCCCAACTGACACCCACCGTCAGACACTTGTCTTACTTAGAGATGTTCAGCTACGTCAAACTGAACATGTATCTTATCTCATTCACCAAGTACGTATTGTTATTATGTGTCCCCCACTCCACCATTTATAAGCACAAAGGCGGATACTGCTCTAGAACTTGTTTCCGAAAATGTATGTTGTCGACAAATAATGCACCTAAATCTGCTGAGTTGCAACCCACCCTACAGCACGCTCGCCAATTATCTTCCCATATGTCTTCCTTGTTTGTCAACCACATTGATTTGATTGCCACCCGTTCTCTCGCCGATAATCAAGCATCGCTTTCGTTAACAGTATGAGCATTTCTCCTCCTGGTAGCAATTGTGGCTGATCATTCTGTAGAACCAAATACATGAACGATGGATGGACTTCGGATCGGAAATCAGTAATTTGTCGCAGGGGAGTTTCTCTCTCATTCCTCATTACATCCATTGATTGTATGTAAATAGACTATTATTCTGCTATCCTCCACATCTTCAGAAGTTGCTCGCATCCTTGACGATTCATTCCGACAAGCCCATCACCTTCGAGACATACAGCGGGAAGCATCAGTATCCGCCGTCCAGCTTGTGGATACAATTTCGCAGTTGACAACCACAACTTACGCCGAACTGGAGAAGATCAATTTGACTGCAGCATCCATCCATGAAATTCTTCTTTCGCAGGGCTATGAGCCTCTTCAGTGGTTGTATGTTATGGTGATCAACGCATTTCAATTTATCTCACAAGGTTGGTCGTTCATTAAATGTGGATAACAACTGATCACGTTGACGTTTGAAAGTCGATCCCGCATCGTTCGGTTTTATGAATAATCTTCTCCTTTATCGTCTCACTGTCACCGCTCTGAGTCTCTTTGGGTATCTGTTGCGAGTTACACTCTCCGCTGTTATGGTGCGTCTCGCTGCTGATTGTAATTTTCTACCTATGGCGCGTCATTCAGACTATGGTCGTGGCAATTCTCTCCGTCCGAAGGTACCTGCTAAAATACGCCGAACCCTCGTATGTTCCTGATACACATGTAACCCTTCGGGACCTCGTTCTGATCCAAACTCTATAGTGTCCAAGCTATCTCTGAATCAGATTTTATATCTCCCCCACTGCCACTTTCATACCCCCTCAAGCATCGGCTATATCCATTTAGCCTTCGTCTTCGAGTTCCTCGCCACCACCGTCAATCATATCGTCTCCGTACTTCTCGCATACCTGACAGACTGTGTAGTTTAACGACTCCGTGCTAAAATTTCTTCCACTGCAGCGGCATATACATGTATTATCACTCATTCATGAAAATCCTTTTGTTGTATTCCGATAGATTACGCCTCACATATTATCCGCACCGCCTACTGTCAATCTTTGTTCAGTAGTAATTATTACTCTGTTACGTGACTGGGGTCGCATTGCTGCTTGCTTAAGTTGGTTCGGCCCACGACTTTTCTGACATCATCCCGGGTATGAAGATCCCGTAGCTTCTGTACTTCTGGCATTCTTTGCGATTGCTTGTTGAAGAAGATTTACCGTGACCGTGCGGAGTAATTATAGTACCTGCCAGATATGGCAGGGATCATGTTATTCCGAGAACTCGGAGTCACCACACACCCTATACGGAAACCACAGCAATTTTGCCGTTGTGTCTTGACGAGCAGGAGAGTTATCGGGGCATGATGCCTGGCATCATCAAACCAACTGCAGCTAGACGACAATCGTACCAAGAAGATCACCCTAATCAAGTTCAACCTGCGTTGCATGGCGTTGCCCCCCAGCGAACATCGAAGCAAACGAATGTAGTCGCACGGAATATTGGGATCCCTGACATACGGAACTTGTTAGGGGAGTTAAAATCGCAGCACTTGGGTGACGAAGCTACTTTGCCTAGCAATGGCTCGCCAGTTAGTCTTGGTTAGCGCTTGTGTGGCGATCAACAGTCTTGCTAATTATCGGTGCCCTGGCTTCGTCACGTTTCTCAGCTTTCGGCCAAGAACTTACGCTTACTTACCACATCACACTGGGCCCAACCTCCTGAAGGTGAAATGAACCAGCCTCATGAAGACGAAATATGCCACGTCCGTGTTCCTAAGGTTGAGAAACAGGTATGTTCCCATTTCAGTAGCGAATGTCATGTCTATAGCTTGGCCACTCAGGAACAATGCACGAGCGTACACTGGAATTTCGATGAAGAATCTAAATCTTACGCAATTGGCTGGGAGGTGAGTCACTACTGATCCTTGAAGGATGAGTTTATTGATCATGCCGAAGACTCATCGTGCGCTCGCCACAAAGAACGAAGTCTGTATCAATTTTTTGCGTGGTCATTGTCCTGATAAATCACAATGCCGTCGCATCCACCCTCGCCACAAATCTCGGCCTTCGAAAGTTCAGCTTTTGACAGGGACGGTGCAAGACCAAGAATGCACAACCACCAACAAAGCTACTCGTATGGAAGTGCCATTTACACAGGGCAGGTCCCTTAACAAATGTTTGCTCCAGACGGACGTTGTACCAGAGTTCGTCGTCAAGCCGCCTCGGAAAGGTCAGAGCCTAGCATCCTTAGAGAGCACTATATCTCAAGTATGTCTTCGTCCATATTCAATTGCTCCGCTTATATGCTATACAGCAGCTCATTGGACTATCCAGTGCTGTTCTGACGAGAGAGGGCCCCGGTGAGGTAACCCCGAAGATTGATCGATCAAACGAGCGATCCTCGTTTGATCGATCTCTGCGTGACGCTTCGAGTGGCCTCACCGATTTCCCTCTTCCTTCAGAACATCGTGTATCTGATGTTGTCGAGACTGGATATTGTGATCTTCACTGGGATCCTCAAACCGGCTTTTGGGGATATCATACTAACGAACGCGCTTGGACAGACAACACCGAAATGTCTGACGGCAACCTGTCAGACTCATCTGTGAGACTATATCCCAAGTTTGATGGCGATTACACAGCTGAGAGTCTTCTAGATCTTTTCCTCTTCAAAAACCACCTCTTCTCAGTCATCAATCACAGATGACGTCCTAGATCTCAGCAAAACACATCCATCTGGGTGTACGGTCAAGTCTCCTCCGCCGAAATACTCGACATTCTGTCGAAATTGGCTTCTCAACAAGTGTATGCGTGAACATAATTGCCAGTATGTCCATGGTGATCTGGAATACGACCCTCCGGTGAAGGGAAGACATCCGCCGCCACTCAGTTCAGAAACCTGTCGGAAGTGGCTCCGTAATGGATGCACATACGGTTATGCCTGTGCCTTCATGCACGGTGACTTGGAATATGATCCTCCAGATGCAAACGGGGTCTCATTGCCTAAGAGTACACCAACAGCAGTAGTGTATATCATCGTCTTTCATATATCAGTTCTAACTCTTGATTTTATCAGATACAACACGGTTTGAATGAACTAAGGGCTTCTTTAGAGATGGGTGGTACATGCATCACTCAGGTACATCTGTCGCTTACCATTTCAATGTCTCACGGCTGAGTTTATGTAGCGAGGAGGTCCCATTCCCACTCTATCAGTTGCTGTCCATGACCACGCCAAAGTGAAGCTGGCTGCAGGATTCGACATTCGAGATATCATAACTGGTTTCGAAACTCACTGGGTGTTCCTCGATAACGTCCCAGTCAATGTGACTGCCGAGGATATTAATATGCTGCTGCAACCCTTCGGTCGGGTAATGGACGTGAAGTGGCACACTCAGACCAGATCATCAACGAAAACGGCTCGAGTGAGATTGTCCACACCAGCCGAAGCTCGCCAAGCGTGTATTGCTCTCAACGATGCCCAGGCGTTTGATACCAATATTAGTGCTCGTCTTCCCGTCAACGATGCGCAGAAGAGCACAGTATTCCAGGACACTGCCGTTCGTGTGGAGTGGGCTGCGCCAAGCAAGGTGGCTTATGGAGGTTATTCTAGTATGGAACGAGCGAAGAAAGGCATTGAAGCCGCCCGACTTCCGCTCCGCGACCATCTTGTAAAAGCCACTATCCATGTTGGTTTGCCTGTCGTTGGGGTTGTCACTGTTCGTTTCCGTGGCGTTCCAGCAGATGCCAACGATGGTGATATGGAGCATTTCGCACACCCAGATGATGTAGTCTGGGAACGACCAAACTACCTGTCTCTTCCTCGCGCTGTGACTGGCATCAGACGAATATTGGAAGAGGATACAGAGTTAATTTCCTTTGACGTTCTGCCCCCTCCGTACAAAAATGGCGCCACTGTTTGTGCATGGGCACATTTCTCAACTCCCGGCGATGCAAAGGCTGTATGCAATCGCTTACACGCTAGAAGACCCATGTTCACGGGGAAAACACTGGTGTTTGCTCGTCACGTCCGCTCGCTGTCGTACTCTTTACCACCCACGATGTATGAAAAATTGGACATCGATCTGCAGCTCCTTCGCAGCCTGGCGTGGTTCCGAGGTAGGGCCACATTATCTGTGATTGTACGTAAACCTCTTCAACCTATCCTCGTGAAACTGTCCGGGGAGGATATCAAAGAGTTAGGACAGCTCAAGTCCGATTTCGAAAAAATCCTCAATGGTGAAGTCGTCCGGCAGGATGGAAAGGTGGCATGGGATGGTTTTTTTGCCAGACCCGCTGGCAATTTGTTCATCACTGAACTGGAATACACAAATCCCGGCGTAACTATTCAAAGGGACGACCATCGACGAATGATCCGACTCGTGGGGTCTGCCCAGAATCGTGGAAAAGTACGTGAAAAAATTCTTATGAAACTTCATGAGTTGCGCTCGCAACACATCCGTACGCTTCCTCTTGATGGACGGCTCATCGGTGTTTTCATGAGTAAAGACTTAATGGTGCTGCAAGAGGAGCTGGGAATCGAGAATATAACCCTCGATATCTATCATCGAAATCTCCAAATACGTGGCAATGATGTAGCGTACGAGGCTGCTCGGGCAGCCATACATCGTGCGCATTTACACCACCCTGAGGACCGTCCTCCCAGCACTGCAGAGTGCCCTGTTTGCTTCAACCAAGTCACTGCTCGAATGACTCTACGGTGTGGGCATTCGTGGTGTTGTGCCTGCCTCAAAAATTACCTCCTCTCGTCCATTGACAACAAATATTTCCCCCTAACCTGCCTCGCCAACGACGCGAAATGCACGGAGCGAATACCGCTCAACCTCGCACGAGAGATACTCACAGTATCTGAGTTTGACGCAATTGTCAACGCAGCCTTTTCCACCCATGTTCAGTCCAGGCCAGACGAGTTCCACTACTGTCCTTCGCCCGACTGCCCACAGATTTACCGTACGGCTGCACGAGACACGGTTTTGCAATGCCCGTCATGCCTCATCCGCATCTGCCCGAACTGCCATGTAGAAGCACACGATGGTTTTGCATGTCCGGATAGTGGAGACAGCTTATTCCAGGAATGGATGAAGAGTCACGACGTCAAGAACTGTCCAGGTTGTAAAATCCCAATCGAACGTGCAGAGGGGTGCAATCACATGACGTGCACGCAATGCCAGACGCACATCTGTTGGGTGTGCCTACAAACATTCCCGCATGGCGAAGGGATCTACGACCATATGCGGAGCGTGCATGGAGGGATGGGCCTGGGGCCTGTCTTCTAGATCTCCATCCTGTCCTTGTGTTGAGTTCCCCATCTTGTATGCCTTATTATTATCTTTCGTATGTTGTCTGTTCAACGTGAGGTATTCTTTTTGACTTATTACATACCTGTATTTATACCACGTTGTCTCACAAGTAATCTTAAATGTTGTAATTTGATCCGCCTCTGTTTAGACCAATGTTGTATAATTAGTCGAGTCCCCTTGGACGTGAGAGTGTAGAATTTTAAACCATATGTAACACATTGGATAAGATGCAACATGGACCAAAGCTAATTAGGGTATTCGTACAGATGATGACGGTCGTGGAGGATAAGGATGATAAGGTTGATTATCATAAGTAATAAGCTACAAAGACATTAGGTTCATTCGCATGCTTATATAAATCGAAGAAACACTCACACTTCTATATGGCTTCACAGGTGGCTGCCCCCTCAGCGGCAATGAATCCGGCAACTCAGGTCTTTCAGGATCATACTTTAGCTCGCTGCCAAACTCATCCCTATACCCAACGTCTTCGGCCGGGTAGTCTTTCAACTCATCCGGGTACGAGAGGTCTGGCGGCGCATACACCACATAACCCGCATGGACGTGGTCTCCGCGCCTATTCCAGAAACCCTTCCGGCGTGGCACACGCGGTACTCCCGGAACGGGCATGCCGATCTTGAGGTAAACACGGGGCACGGGCTCGCCCTCGTGCGAGTGAGTTGGCGTTAAGGGGGATGGCAGAGGAGTGGGGATGGCAGGTGGATCGCGGTGTCGAGTGGAGCCAGAACTGCCGGGGGAAGGATGAAGAGTGTGTCCAGCTCCGACGTCGCGCGGCGGGGTGACTTTTGCAGGAGCATATATGTTTGCGGAAGCGCGACCATGGGCAGGAGATTCATCTCTGGAGGACGAGCGCCGTACATTCGAAGGTGATGGATAACTTTCTGGTGGCGTGTGCTGCTGCAAAGCCACCCGCCGGGCGGGCATTGGTGTCAGATCCGTGGTGTTTGGCGGCGCCTCCGATATCGTCGCCAGAGAGTGTGTCGCGGAGCTATTGCTCACGTCGGGGTAAGTGATATGCCGCTCGACTGCGCGTGTACCGGGTTTGGGGGTCTGGGTTATCATGAGCGGGCTAAGCATGCTGGCAGGTTCGTCCACGAGGATAGATCCGCTTATACTGGACTCGGGGGTGGTAAATGAAGAGGAGGAGGGCATCGAAGAATGCCGGGTGGGAGGTTCACGCGATGGAGTACGCGACGAGGGAGCACCAGACGAAGTACTCAGGCGTTGCATCCGGGATGTCACGGAATCTATGGAACCCCGGGAATTTTCGCGGGAACTGGAAGCTGATGAGCTGCGGCTTGAGTTTCTGTAATAGTCCGGGGTCCTAATGATGCCGGAGCTAAATGTCGGTACGAGTTCTTGCTTTGCAGTGAAGCTTTCAGGTGCTGGTGGTGGCTGTGACGGTTGATTGGGGTGATCCTGCACTGGTGGTGATAGATGTCGGGAATGAGTCACATCGAGAGGACGTGGGACGTAGTCATGTCGAGGAGGCGACAAGCCACGGCGCCTATAGAAATCTGGGTCCGTGGGACGAGCAAGTGGCCGATCAAGCTTGGGAAGAGCATCTCGACCAGAAGATGATGACGCAGAGGTAAAAGCAGACGTGGAAGACATCCCACTCCTAACGGTATCTACAGATACTCTCCCACCAGCTGGTGCAGGATCAGTAGCATGTCGGATATTTCTAGTATCGGCAATGGAACGCTGATGAGTGGACATGGGTGGCTCTGAAGACTGCCGACCTCGAGAAGGCTCCGACGAACGGGAACTATGGCCATGAAATTCGTTTGCAATACTGGATCCCGGAGGGGGGCCATCGTCGTCGGCAAGTTCGTTGGGATTCCAGATCCACGGTGTCGGAGCGTCTGGCTGGCCTTCATCTCCATAACGGTTTTCCCTGCAAGACAATTTTTTTCAGCAATGCAAGATGTTGAAGTCAAACGAAGGGTACCTACACGGCAATGAGGCCATGAAGGCCTAACGGATTGTCGGAAAGCTTGGAAGCCATATACTCGGCACTTGGCTCTCTAATGGGCTTTTTGTAGGGGTTGAATCTAGCCTGCTGTTGTTGTGGCGCTTGAAAATGTTGGGACATCTGTGGCCAAGCCTGACCAGGTTGCCAGGGTATTTGACCTTGCTGAGGAACGGGACGGTGATTACTGAAAGCAGAGTTGAACTGCCAGTGGCCTGCATTCCACTGCTGCTGGTTGACCTTCAAGTTTGGAGGCTTTGGAGGGGGGCCTTGGAAAGGCGGAACCCATCCTGGTGGGACGGCAGATCTTGTTGGATGTGCATACGCTGACATCTAAGGATAGTCAAGAATCAGTACTGTACTGAATACATTCGGATATTAACAAAAACAAGGGTCGAATGGCGGTGATCAGTGAGCCAGCAGGACCTGAAGGGCCTCCTCTCTCCTAAGATCGAATCCAAAACATGTGTTCGGTACCCCGGATACCGCACATCTTACTCCCGGCTCATATTCACGTCAAAGGGTCTTGTCTTACTCGTCAAAGTTACCCAGCTCTCGCTACATGTCTTCAACTCTCTTTTGCTCAGGCCCGGCTTTTGAAGATAACGACGACCTATGCTATAACAATAGAAACAAGGGTGTGCATGTACTTAAACAAGGGCACGCCTTACAAAACAAGTCACGAGCTACAGAATCGGTTGTCACTCGTACACCATAAGCTCAAGAAGATCCCGTAATCCGCCTTGTAACAACCACCCATGGCAGAGCTAGATCCTGCATTCGCATCATTGTCAATCATAGACAAAGTGCGCTCGATCGTTAAAGACGATGATCCAAAGTCATGGGACATCGCCTGGTAAGTAGGCCACACGAGCATTGCGCTCCAGCAATTTCAACCGCATTCCACGACAGGCAAGAAAAACTTACACCTTGGGATGATGGAGAAATACAGCCACCATTACGGGAGGTGATTGAATCTGGGGAGATTGCGCTGCCTAGAGCAGGTCGAGCACTCGTTCCTGGGTGTGGGGCAGTAAGTCCATGCACCGTACATGCCATCCAGAGCACCTAGCAAAGATACTGAATGGCAGGGCCATGATGCAATATATATCGCATCCGCACTAGGCCTTGATACACTAGGGTTGGATGCCTCCGAAACGGCGATCGAGATCGCCAGCCAGTGAAGAACATTCTCACAACCCCCCGCATAAGCTGCTAACTTTGTAATTTCAAGGAATTTTGCATCAAAAGAAACACCCACAGCAGGAAACGTGAAATTCGAGGCTGGGGATTTTTTCCAACTCAAGCTGCCCGAACTGTTGGACCTTGTATATGATTACACGTATGTGCTTACAGCAAAATGCCACACAACATTTCTCATGCTGCATATCGTATTTCATAGATTCTTTGTCGCTATTCCACCCACAACCAGACGTGATTGGGGACACCAGATGGCCACCCTCCTCAAACCAGGTGGATATCTTGTAACCCTGGTCTTTCCAATCGACCCCCCGACCGATGCTGGCCCACCATATTTTGTTCGTGTTGAGAATTATTCGGAAGTTCTGGGCAAGAGCTTTGTGAAGGTGCTAGATAAGGTGCCTGAGACGTCCAGAGAGCCTCACGTTGGAAGGGAGAGGATCGTTGTATGGCAGCGGGTGTAAATAGTAGATATGTGATCGATCAAACAAGATCACGTGATTCAACGCTTGTATCAGGGACGCCTGCCTCGTTGCTGGTGATCAAACGTTTGTTGACAGAAGTCAGGGAACGGGAGGCTTGGTTTTCAGTTTTAACACAAGGCCAGCCTCATGATTCCTCCTTTCTGAAATATTATATTTGAGACTAAATTTCTACAAACAGAAATTCAAAAAATTACCAATTAGAAATATACTTTGAAAATCAATATTTCTGGTTAAATTTCTCATGACATTTCAGTGTAGATACTGGAAGTATTTCTGTAAGGTGATGTTTAACTTATCAATTGCCTAAAAGGCTTTCAGAAATTATATCAGAAAGTGTGACCAGACCAGAAAGCAATTCTTTTATGGATCAGAAAGCATGACCAGAAAATAAAACTTTCTGATATAATTTCTGAAAGCCTTTCATTTCAGGCAATTGAGTTAAACATCACCTTACAGAAATACTTCCAATCTACACTGAAATGTCATGAGAAATTTAACCAGAAATATTGATTTTCAAAGTATATTTCTAATTGGTAATTTTTTGAATTTCTGTTTGTAGAAATTTAGTCTCAAATATAATATTTCGGCCTTGTGTAACGCGCCAACTGGAAGCTGAAGGGTGCTCAAGGTCTTTCCGGGTGGAGCTGTGGCTTCAGAGTCCCCGTCTACCCTATAAATATATCGACTTTGTATTCTAACCTATTCATGATCCACTAACTGCGAGTCCTCCGTATAGTAATGTTCCATCTTCTACCCCTCCTCTTTCTCCCCTCCATCCCAATGGCATGGCCCTACCTCATGATTCGGAGCTATTCTGGGCTTTCCTTTTTCGATAAATGGGATTTTTACGGGAGCTATGACAACTTAACACTTGGTGGGGTGACAGAGTAGCAGACCCTTCGCCATTACTCATCGATGTGTAATGGTCATCTAATGCGACAGGCGACGTGGTGTGGCTAAACAGGGCAGATGCATACAGCCAAGGGCTCGCATACGTCAACGGCGCGGGGAATGCGATTATAAAGGTAGATGATATGCATGATGTGCAAAATCAGCAGAAACGCAATTCCGTGAGCACCAAAATTCAAAACCTCTTCCCCACAAAGTTTAACAGAATCTATCCCAGGTTCGGATTACGACGCAAGACACATATGCCATCGGAAGCCTGTGGATAGCAGACATAATCCATATCCCTTGGGGTTGCTCTGTAAGTTGTACTCTCACCCCGCATTAATTCCGACACTTGAAAGTCATCCACCACACAGGTCTGGCCATCGTTCTGGACAAAAGGCCCTCTATGGCCTGAGAATGGGGAAATCGAGTTCGTAATAATTATCTCCCTACATCTACTCTCGCACACGCAGTCATTCTTTATAGCATCATTGAAGGTATCAACCTGATGGATCACAATCAAATGGCTCTCCACACGACGTCCGGCTGCATACATTCAACACCCCCGAACCAGCGGGGCCAATCTGGGGAGGTCGATTGCTCCCAGCCTTCTGGATGTATCGTAGGTGAGACAACACCGAACAGCTACCAGGCTGGATTTGCTGCTGCCGGTGGAGGAGTCTTTGCAACACAGTTTGACGTCTCTGGGTCAGCTCTTCATCCTTCCTCACTAATCAGTTACCTCTCGCTTATTATTATCCTTGTCAGAATATAGCATGTCTTTCGTCTACTTTCATCATATCCCGCTAATGACTCATTACCCGGTAGTATCTGGTTCTGGAGTGTAGGTCTCGCCTCAAACTCTCCATTCCCGCTCATGAACCTCACTCTCGCAACACAGCGTCCAAATATACCGTCCTCGGTAACCCACTCCACCTCAACCTCCGCGATCGATATATCCGACTGGGGTCCCCCGTCTGCAAGCTATCCATCGACCACATGCAACATCACCCAGTTCTTCAGTCCCCAGAATCTTGTTTTTGACATAACGCTCTGCGGAATCTGGTATGGATCCCTTCCTCTACAGCCCGTTCTTTTTTTTTTTTACCGACGACTAAATCCCTCGAACAGGGCTGGTCTCCCGGTGATATACCTTCCGCAATGCAGGGGTGCCGGGCCTACCGGAATCTGCGTGAGCCTTTACTTGATATTTTCATACCTTGATTCCATTCCGCCCTTCAGTATAATGACAACGTCGTCGGCCCAGGTGGGCGATACAGCGATGCCTATTTTGAGATCAGCTATGTGCGCGCTTACACGACGGGAGGTACTGTGCCGACGCCCACAGCAGCCTTGGTCTCTCATCCCCCCACAACAACTACTTCTGCGACTATCACGACGGCCCCAGCGGGCACTGCGCTAATTCCTAGTCCCCTGTTCTTCCCTGGTAATAACGCAAATAGTAATATGAATGTGACTGTGTGGCAGCTTGTATGGTGGTTGGGGGTAGTGATGACACTCAAAAGCACGCTGTGGTAGTGATCCTAGACGGTTATATGGGGGAGGGATAGAGGACTTTACTGATATAACGTAGCGTATCATGATCGAAACCATACGCATATACAGTGCTACACACTGTATATTTAGCACATAGATTCTCTTGATAGAAAGAGTCCTTAAATCTGAATACGTAGCCACTCGAGTCCAAATGTGTGCAAAAATCATTGCTTTTCGGATTTCCGTAGGACACGACGAAGGGGACAGGAACATAGGTTGGTCTGAACACCGTACTAAGCTCTCTAGGTTGTAAGAAAATGCTCAATTTGAGACACTGGACCGTCATTATAAGCGGTTAGATCTTCAAGTCGAGTACTAAGTTACCTGCTTATCTAGCAGCCTCTTGGTTGTTTCCAAATCATCCACCTCGTCACGGTGTTCAATGGTAGGATTAGACGCCACCCTTTCCCGCCAGTGGATTCAAACGCCCATATTACAAGTGCAAGTTCATCGATGCTAAAAAGCAGGAATGCAGATACTACTACCATCATCATGTACGTCTCATTATCATAACTAATCATACGGAATACCAGCCTATATTTCCCCATCCCTAGCCTTATGGGTTTGAAGGGGGCTGGCAAGAGCACCGTACGTCAGCTTCAAGGAGACTTGGACTTTGGAGATCGACTCCTATTCGTTTCTCGTAGTTCATCGATATAGCTAGCAAGGAAGGGAACCGAGCAATCCACAAATTAGAACCCGGTACAGTCAAAATCCAATGCACTCTATGTTCCCATCCGAAAACAAAACAACCTTTCTTGCTGGTCGACACGCCCGGGTTCAATAACGACCATACGGATGCTCAGATTGTACTCATGATCACTGGTTGGCTGGAAAAGTCGTACGTTGAACAGGCTTACAACGTCCAGCTGCTGATTGCGTGGTGCATCAGGTACAAGCGACCTACAGTCCTGAGGGTAGTCTATGTACATCGAATATCCGACAACCGGCTGGCTGAGTCTTCGCTGCGGCCTCTGCAAATGTTGGCGTCCTTCCTTCATCACCACAGAGTTAAAAGCGTCGTGATGTCAACTACCATGTGGGATAACCCCATCAACCAAGAAAGAGCCAATGACAGGCATGATGAACTATGCTTCGAACACTGGCGTAGGATGATGGATAAAGGTTGTCATATCACAAAATTTGAAAGGACATTTGAATCTGCGTGGAAGATTATCGACATGACACAGGATACGTCGGATGCGATACACGAATTTCTCCTAGAGGGGGAGGAATCTTCAGGGTCTATTAAATCGTACGTCTATCGTTTTATTGGGAGAAATGACCCACCAAATGACATTGGACAAGTGGACGTGAGCCAATTCCGCCGAGAAGGAAAAAAACGTTACTGGAACGATGCAAGGTAAGTCCATGCTCGGGGAACCTGTGTAATAGATCGAAAGTACTCACGGAATTTCAGCATTTCCTAGAACGGGCGATGTTTAGAATAAAGGAATGACCGAACGGAGAACCACCTACATTCCTGCACCACTCTATGTAGTAACAGCAGACGTGGTATGACGAGGCCGTCGCCCTTGACCTCTTGTTGTCGCGAAGAACAACGTTGATGTAGTGGGGAATCTGTTCACATCTTAGGCATGTTCACTGCTAGGTAGAAACACAGTCGACTGTATGTATGTAGATTTGGGAACGGAAATACCCGGGTGTGAAGCGTTCGGAAACCGAAAATGAAGTTTCAGCAACATTCATTACATCCATGAGTTAGTGCGTATCGACTCTCAATCTAATCTCACATTATAGTCTGAAACCATTCCAGCCTAATCCTCGGCCGTACCATAAAAAACGAGTATCTTTCGCTCGGTGTGCTTGCCACAACTTTTGGTGGTGCATGGCTGGCATCAAGAGGCAAGAAGGCAGAGGCGAAACCTGTAGCTGGACAATCGGTGCAGCAGGTCAAGGAATCCATTCCTATAAACGCTAGTTCAAGGCGGGTCACTTTTACACATGGTCTACGAGTCTCTAACATTTGGCATTTAGCGAGGAAGAAGCATTGTGCGTACTTTTATTCTTACTGTATGGGATTTTTCATCGCTAACCGCCTGCGACAGTATCAAGCATTTCATTGCGGAGGCAGAGAAGGACGATGCAAAACACTAAAATGTGGTGCAGACTTCAGAGTACTACTCTACATATTGATGTCTTCCGAATCTGCATTCCTGACATGTCTGAAGCAATACAAGTCGGGTAGGCGCGGTCTCTTGAGATGATACTGCACTCGCCGCCGCTTTGCAGTAAAATTTGTACAATTTAAACATTTAAACAAATACTTTTGAAAAAGCGCGATTCTTCCGTAAATAATATCAACACTCTTTATCGACATCAACCACGATGAGCTCCTCGCTTTCTACGCCATCCCACTTGGCGACGGCGAGATCGAAACGCCTTTCTTTAAATCTCTCCAACGGTCCAAGGCCGCTTCACCTTGTCGATGCCAACACTCCTTCAAATACTAAATTAGGCTCGACGCCTGTCACCCCTTCTTTATCCTCCTCAACAACAGAGCATTCACCAAAAAGTACCCCACCATCCAGTTCAAAGGTTACCAATGGATTCCGAACCAACCCCCGCCGGCAATCCTCTATTTCATATCTTCCTCGAGACAGAACTTCCGACAGGGATACCACTGTCCGATCTCCTCTGACAAGCCCGCGGTATAGCTCGACACGAAGCAATTCGGTCTCGGTTGGGCCAAGCAGTAGTCCTCGTTCAATACGTACGGATCGAAGAATTTCAGCTTTAGAAGTGAATGGACCTCCGCTGACACTTGCTGAGAAGTTTGTGTATTTTCAGCTGGTTGTAAATGGATTATACTAACCCTGAGCTAGGCACTCTGAACTGCTCCACTTTATTGCGCAGAAAGAATCTAAATGTCTTGAATTGCGCTCCCAGCTTGCAATACATGAAGTCGAGCTACTTAAACGTGAGTTGTTACTTGCATGTATCTCTTTCGTCCGAATCGCTGATGTCTTTACAGTCAAGCGGAGGTGGGAACAGATTATCAGCCGAGGTCTTGAAACTTCCAACTCGGACGACGCGTCCTTTCACAGTGGTGGTGCCGTGCTGGAAGGAATTCGAGAAGGGGTCCAAGGTGTGAGCAGGTTCTTCGCCGCCGGGCTCGCCATTAGCGAACTCTCCCCTCCCTCGACGTCCGCCTCTTCACAGCCCGCCCTTCGACTAACACACTCCTCCAAGCAGTCCAACTCCTCTATCTCCACTAACACCACCAAGTCAACTCATTTTTCTCAATCATCTACTTCTTCGATAGGGGAAGAATCTCCACCCATAGATGAAATAGGCGACCGGGGTCTTTCAGGAGAAGGTGACGCTATCCAGGTGCTCATTGTGCGGGATACAGGCGCTACGCCCACTATGAGCCCAAACCCACATTTCGTGCGGAAGCAACAACAGCACCAGGAGCAGCAAGAACGGGCTAATGCCCTTGTCCCAAGTAGTAGTCACTCCAGTTTCGAAACAGAACCGGATTGCTTCCCCTCCAGTTCAATGCCCAAAGGTACAACGGCACACCGGCGTAAGTCGAGGGACAAATCCAACCTCACTTTCCCGTCCAATAACCTGGCTTCTCCCATGGACGCTGCCTGTTCTGTATCACCTTCATTTGGCCTAGAACGGGAAGTTACCAGAGGCAAAAGGGCGAGCATGAATGGATCTGCGTTCCCGCCTATGTCATCCATCCCGGGTCTGGGATTGCTGACGGCGGCAGCGACATCTCCACCCGTCGTTTCCTCGTGGGTAGGCAGTGTAGGGAAGAAATGGGAAGAACTACAGCGTGGATCTAGGTAAGTTTCTACCCCTTCCATTTCCCTTCACTGACGATTATCCCCGTGAATAATGCAGCTTCTCCAAAAACCAAAAACGCGCCTCGCTTCTTCTCTCAGACATGTCGCAATCCATTGCCTCCGCAATCTCTATCTCCTCGCCACCGCTTCTCTCCTCAGTCTCACCCCCCGTATCAACATCTGCATCTAGATCTTCTACGCCCGCCACAGGCCCACTATACTTCGGTCCTCTTGCAGCTTCACCGATAACCGCCTCTCCGACCTCGACATCCCTCCTCGACAATGACGACGACATTTTCATTTCATCATCTGTTATGAAACCTGATCTGAAGCCCAAGCCCACGCCGATGTCACCTCTGTTAGCCCCTACTCGTCCTAAGAGTGTGACCGGAGGGGCAGGCGCGCAGAGCAAAGATGACGAATTTGCTGTACTATCCTGTTCAGGGGCCCACTTTCACGCGAATCATGATCAGCAGATATCTTCGTAGTTGAGCCACGGAAAGCAAATGATCTTCTTGTGGTCTTGTTCTCTTCTCTTCTTTTGGGTACTGGTTTTATAATTGGTGATTGGCACACCCACTTTCTTGCAGCACCGACCTCGTATCCATCCATCTGCAGCACAAGAACTGTGTTGATAGCTTGCAGTTTTATTGAGTTGTAATAGCAGCGTATTACCACTATGAATTCTAGCGTCTGTATACTTGAGCTATGTTATTACAGTGTAATCATGAAGGCGTCTAATCTATCACCCAAATCTTTTGCTCAAACCATCGTAAATCAAGAAGATAATGGCACTGCTGGGGATCGACCTAGCAATTGTAATGCCACACCCTGCATAAAGTCCGCGGATCCCCTGTGCTTTATACAACGCTCTAGCTGTTGCAGTGAACGTTGGTTTCGACACGGCCAGTCCAGAAGCCAGCCTGGTCGGCCGTAGTTCCTCCTCCGTTTGGATCGTGCTTTTCACAGTGTCCGCTGGGAACAACACAATATTGAACGCAGCACCGGCACAAGCTCCCGAAAGAGCTGATTCCCATGGAAGCAACTCGACGTTACCGGAAGAAGTTACTGCTACTGGTTGTCCCGTTTTCTTCGCCCGGCGAGCACCGAGTAGTCTTCCCACAACTTCTTTAGTGCTCAGCCATGCTGCTGTTCCGCCAGTTTCGCGTATGAGAGTGGCAGTTTGTCCGAGCCACAGACCTCGGAGGCCATCGTTTCTCACTACAGTTGCAAGTACGGATAGTGGACCGGGCAGTGCTGCGGGTCCAGTGGGAGCTGCAAGCATCTGGACTTGCATTTTGCATTTCACGAGCTCGATGGGCGTTCTGGAGTAAGATTCATCTATCAAAAATGCTGATTGCGAACAGAGATACAGTAACACACAGGAAAAAGCTTGTAAAAAAACCTGCACCAGCTGCGGCTAGCGCAAGTTGAGGAAGTGCCGCTTTCTCAGATAACGACCGATTTGTCGCACGCCGGATTACTTCTTGAAATTCGTTAAATGTAAAGAATATTGATGCATTTTCGGCCATGGCCCCAATTATTGGTGCTGGTAGGCCCTGTTTTTGTAAGTTACGTAGTTTGGCAAGACTGATCATACTCACCCGGTACAGGCCTCGCACACCCTCTCTTTGGTAAGTCCTCACCAAGCAGTCAATCGGGCCGCTGAACCGAGCGGTGGAATCGAGCACTTGGGACTGTAATCGCACTTTTGTGAGATCGAAAGGATGTTCAAAAACCTTCGACGCTATCCCAGCAATCTAAGACTGATTTAAGTTTGTAGTTCTTTACAGAACACAAGTCGGAACGTACACTGCCGAATGTAACGTCTTTTGCTGCCCGAATGGAAGTGGATTCTCGGGTCAACGGGTCTAGGGGAACATCCATATCGAACAAAAGGTCTTGCTTATCGTTGTCGGACCAAGAGCATTATATAGGGTACACCAATAGCTGTAAGCTGTACTAGTAGTAATGCGAAGTCCCGGTGCACGTGATGGATCAAAGTTTGCTCGGTGCGGGATTTCAAAATTTGGCACGGACACCGTTGATGTCGTTCCTTCGCCTAGCACTTCGTCTCAGTGCACCTCGGCCAATACGTGTTCTTGCATGCCAAAATGTATTCCCTTTTCACCCAACAATATTTCCCCAGAAACATCCACGCCGCGCCTTCGCGTCGAAAAATAAGGTCAAGTCAACCGCAACCCTTGTCCCCGGCTCAAAACAGCCCATCACAGACAAAGCGGCACAACAGGAGTACGCCAAGGCAGAAACGAGCATGATGGCTTCAGTAGAATGGTACCGTAAGGAATGCGCTGCTGTGGAGGCCCGTGCCGGCGGTCGTGTCACACCTACGCTCCTCTCTTCCGTCCAGGTCAAGCTCCCTGGGAGTAACACGGACTCTAGATTGGACGAGGTCGCAACCGTCGGTGTGAGGGATGGCTCTACGTTGCTGATTACCATATTTGAAGAAGATGTGAGGATTTATCACCGTTGAACAGGCTTGCCAACAGTTCTTACGGCTGTCGTATGTCACTGGCTCGTCTTATCTCACCGTGTTTAATAGACCATAAAACTTGTTGAACAAGCGTTATACGATGCAAAATTACCCAACATTGTGCCACAGCGGCACGATAGCCGTACCATCAAAATTCCAATTCCAAAGTAATGTAAAGTTTGTTCAAGGGTAGAGTCTGGAAGACCTGATACAGTGATAGACCAACAGTAGAGGCAAGAACTGCGCTATACACAGTTGCTCATCGGAAGGCAGAAGAAATACGGGTTCAGATACGGAAACAACACCAAGCCAGTCTCAAACGGGGTAAATATGCCAAACACTCTGTTGAGCTTGAAGAAGTGAGCTTGTTGTGTTCCCTGTTTCTTTCTTCCTTCCGGTTCTGACCACGTATGCCCCTTAGTTCCAAAAACTTACCGATCGATACGTGGCTGAGGTTGATAAAATCCTTGCGAGTCTCAAAAAGGCAACTGGAGCAAAATAATAATCATCGATCATAGAGTACATACAAAACGAATATAAAGCACTATATGACAAGGGAGTATCAATATGAATATGGGCAATAGTAATGTACAAAACTAGAAGGATTCTCAAAGATGAGAACTATTAACCAAGAGATCCAAGATCACTTGTCTACTCAATTTCTCGCGAGGACACGTCCGCGGTGGTCAAGGCCGAACAAATTGGCTAAGAGGAATCCATCAATTCGAGGGCATCAAGGCATCGATTCAGAATAAGACATACCAAGTTCCTTGACAGAAAGTTCTGAAATTGGCGAAATGTATCATCAGAAATCACCAATCACGAACGGATAAGCAAAGAAAACTTACTGCCAATCTTCTTCCCACTTCCTTCACCCAGGCTTCCGTCTGCCAGAGTCTGTTTTCGCTCTTGCATGGCAAGGACACGGTCTTCGACGGTATCCGCGATGACAAGGCGCTGTACTACAACGGGCCTAGTCTGTCCTAATCTGTGGACTCTGTAATCACAACATAAGTTAATGCAGTTAACAGTGATGTACGGTACGAACCGGTCAAACGATTGAGCCTCAACGGCCTGTGACCATCCAAGGTCGAGCGAGATGACGTTGTTGGCGCGTGTCAAGTTCAGTCCAACACCTATGTGAAATTCTCAGCAACATGAACTCGCCTTCCGAAAGGTGACCCACCTCCGCACTTCATGGACATCAACATGACACGAGCCTTATCTTTCGACATGAAGACTCGAACAGCCTGGTCGCGCTTAGGACGGTTCATATCACCCTGATATCTGTGAGGAGTTTTTAGCTACTGACGAAAGAATCAAAAAACACGGCGTACTTCACATGGATGATGCCCAATTCAGTGAGATAGTCAGAAACCAACGACAAGCATCCAGTCCATTGGGAGACGATCAATGTCTGGATGTCTGGATGTTAAATATAAATCGGCGAAGGAGAACGATTCACAAACCTTTTCGTCGGGACGCTCTTCTACCAACTTGCGGAGTTGCTCCATCATATACTGGAAACGGCAAAATAATGAACATTGCCAATAATGCACTCTGCAAACATGCGTACCTTCATCTTTGTGGATGGCAAGAAGCGAGGTATAAGTTTGGCGACCGCATCTGACGCTGGTGCCTTTCGTGCACCGAAGAGGATTTCGCTCTCCTCAGGAGTATCCTCCATCTCTTCATCAGAATCGAGGACGACAAATGCTTTCCTCTTGCCAAGTCGTTTCTTGAGGTCACGGCGAGCGTCTTTCTCCTCTTCATCTTCATCGCTCTCGACGATGAAATCACTCATTTCATCGTCAAGTTCTTCATCGTCGGAGTCGGCCCCTGGAATGATAGTATCATCGGAATCTGACACAACGCAGCGAGCAGCGCGCTTCGCTTTCTTCTTGGGTTTCACTTTTCCTTTGCCTTTGGAGTCCTTCGCAGAAAAGGTACGATCCTCCATCTCTGCATCAGAGTCTGCTTGAGAATTTTCAGTGCCTAGTAGGAGGTCGGTGTCGGAAGGCATGAAGGCAGCGCGTGTAAACATTGATTCCGAACATATAGGTGAACGACAAGCAGGACCTTAAGAATCTGATTAGAATGGCAACAGATAGGACTTCGCATGACTTACAGGGCCGTTCATTGGCCTTGGACTTGGCCGGCTCTTCGGGCGCATTGGCTGATGGGGTATTCAAGACGTCAACTAATGTCGAATGAATTAGTACCTGTTGTACGAGGAAGAGGTTGTCTTACCCAAACACTCGCGACAAAAGACATGGGTGCATGGGGTGACGACGGCGTCCGTAAGAACATCAAAGCAGACGGGGCATTCTTCATCTTCAACAACAGCGTCGGCCGACTTCAAAGTTTCTATGAATATCACTTGCTACAGAAAGTGAAATAATCACTAACCTCTTTCTCTGCTTCCATTCGCTGAACGACTGAAGCCCTGAACTTCGACTTCAACGCGGCTACAAACTCGGACGACACAAGCCGTCGAGCGCGGGTCAATTCCGTGCTCATTTGTGCATAGTCATCATCGACCTCGTCTGGAGCCATATATGCAACTCCGTCCTCTTGAATTAGCGAAGGATGGGCACAGATTTGTCGGAGGCGGAGCAAGAGCACAAGGACTTGGGAATAGTTCCTGCGAATTCAACTTCAGAGTCGGAAATTTGAGAGCATTTACAATTGAGCATACTTGAGGACGGTTCCCGCCCGTAGATAGCGATTGAAGTTTGCTTGTGTTCGGGCTTCAACCTGTCAACAATCTATAAGCACGTTTGACGACACAAGGATCGTTGTGTTACCGTCTTGTAGATCTCTCTTTCTTCCTCACTGAATTCAAGTTTGACGAGCGACACAGTTTTGTCCGGCAACTCAATCAAGCGCTTTCCATCCAACATTGAATTCTTCATGCGGCGAAGAAGGAAGGTGGTGATAACAGCCTGAAGGCGGGAAACGGCAAGAGTGGCTGATCATCCCTCAGGTGCCGTTTCATTGGAATATTGAACAAGCAGACTTACGTTGCTTCTTCTCCAAGCGCCCAATGTGGCCTTGGAATTCGGTGAAGTCGTACCAGGGCCTAATTCTGAGGAACCTAAGGTATCCGTAAACATCAACAAGACTGTTGATGATGGGAGTGCTGCAGCGAGATGTGAGGTGTATTAACGCAACACTCGAGAAGGACATACCCAGTAAGACACCAGCGGTGAGCGGCTCGAAGATCGGTGACAGCTCTCGAAGTTCCTAAAATCCTGACTTAAACTTTGCTAAATTATATAAACCGACCAGACTCACGGGTCCTTTTATTGCGAATGGCTTGTGCCTCGTCGAGGACGATACGGTAGAACTACGACACGGGATAAGTTCGTAAACGAGAATGAAAGTCGCAAAAGGCACTCACGTCAACTTGGAAGAGTAGTCCCGCTAAAAACATAGTCCATCAGCATCAGCTGAGATCATGAATCGAGGGAGAAGATACACTGACACTCCTTTCGTCGCTGTCGTGGTCTAAGGTGGTCTGAATCCTCGTCTGAATCCTGGACGATAAAGCCATCTTTCTTGCTCTGCCGCCTTGCCTTTTCTTTCTTCTTCTGCTCGGCCTCCAAGTCAGGCCACTCAAGGGCCATAGTCTACAAAACAATCAGGAAGCATACCAGCCAAAACAAAAAAAAAAAAAACAAGCGAACCGAATACGTGGTAAGGACAACATCGTATTTCAGTACGTCTTGTTTACGCCTGGGTTTCGAAGGGCCTAACCCAAGATATTGAGGCGCAACAAACCAAAAAACAAGGATACGAACCATGGTAAATGAGACACTTGACGTCGCAATTGGTCTTCATCTCAATCTCGAGTTTCCACTGGTCGAGAAGGGCTGTTGGAGCGATGATGAGAGTAGTTTTGCATGCAGGATCCTGCGACTGATTCTTGACAATCAACGCCATCCTGGAAGCCAAAACTCAGTACACACACACACACCCCTCAAAAAAAAAGAGGTCGGTCGACTTACATTTGAACGGTCTACAAGAGGAACCAGGGGACCATAATGAAAAGAGAATGGTTAATTTCGTGGATAATTTACGGACCTTTCCCAGTCCCATATCATCCGCTAGGCAGCCGCCTTTCAATGATGACTGCTCCTTGTCAAGCATCCACGCAACGCCGATGGTTTGATGTGGCATTAAAGCCACCTCCATTCCTAATAAAAGGTCATATTGTGATTGTAGTCCCAATTTCTCGAGCGCCTGGTCAATACTAGCATTGCCGTCAAATTGTTCGGCATTGCCAGCCTCCAGGAGAAATTTGTCGATGCTAGATGAAGCTGTTAGAAGCGGGACTACCGGGAGGAGAGAAAAACACAAACTCGTCCGCTTTTGCTTGAGGGCCAACAAAGAGATCACGGCCACGACCATGAAAATCACCGTTTTCGTCGAAGTGATCTTCCCCACCAAGCTGAGGAAGGGCCGGAATGATGCCATTAATGCGTGCCACGACTTCGGGCAGTGGGCCTTCGTCATCTGTGTCCATGGCATCCACTCCGAAGTTTGAAGGGAAATGGACATTAGAACCAGTTGCAATCGGGGTCGGTGGTAGAGAATTATATGGTGAAGGCGGTAGGAGGTAATCTTTCGATGACTCCGGTTTGACATTACTGTTCAGCTCAGGACGGGAAAGCGTCCGCTTGATAGGTGACATGTTGGTAGTCGGGAGCGAGAAGATGAGGTCGTCCTTTTCCCGACGCAAGCGCAGCAGGTCAGAAGGATACCGCGACATCCTCGTAAGATCAGTCTTGCTCTTTCTTCGCTTAGTGCTGATACGGTCGAAAGCAGTCTGAAGGCTAGAGATTTGGCTTTGAATGTGAGTTATTTTTAGCCGAGTTTCCTCTACAGCAGTTCCAGCAAGCGGAGGCGGCGGCAGTGCTACGTTTCCGGAAGAGCTTGTGTTCTTGTTCACGATCCCAAAGGGTTCTTTGGGGGTAAGCTCAGCTTTCAGCTTCTTTTGGGCAGGGAGGGGCAGGGTATGGTTGCCCTCGTTCCCGTTGCCAGGTGCGAAAGCAATGGCTGATAGGCGCTTGCGCGGGATGTCAGACTCCACGGGTTCTGGCTTAGCGCACACGAGGCTTGACGCGCGTCTCGGCGGTTGATGACTATATGCAAGCTTCGACTCGCTGCTTGATGTTTGGTCAGAATGAGGGGAAGATGCATGCGCTGCAGCAGGACTAGAGTCTAGAAGGTTAGGATGACAGGATTCCTTCTTGACAGAAGCGGATGACGAAAGCGTCTAAGCAAAACGATAAGAGACGAATTATGACAGAAAATACTGTTACTGACATCTGATCCATCATTTCGTTTCGCTGCAAGCCCAGCCTTGACGCGAGCATGACGATTTCTGGTATGAGTGGGGTGATCCGCGATATGATACTAATTATAGATGAGTATCATAGGTGTAATCGAATTGGGAAGATGCACACCCGATAGGCGGATAGAGAGCCAAGCCCATCATTTTTTCCTCCATCTGAGACCTTCGCACGCGGGGTGAGTGGGATACACACGTTGTTGCATCCATGTTCCAAGCATGTTATTTTGCCAACTACAGCATGGGAGAAGCGTGAAGCTATTTTTGTTAGACGTGTAGAATTGACACTCACAGCCACGTTGGGGTTCCAGAGTGATGCGGAACTATAGGGGCTGATGTAAGACACTTATCACAGCATTATTAAATTTGCTATGGCTTACATTGGAATCGTGCTGATACAATGAAAGATGAAACTTGAGCTCAGTAAGGTAAGCCTTAGACACGAGGGAGTTCCGTGGACACGCCGCCAGGCAGGCATATCATCAGGAAGGTTGCCTCATTGAGTAAGGGGCTACAAACTGCAGTATATTCGGGAAGGCCCAAATGTTTTTTGGCGAGGTGTTCAACGCTGATGGGAGAAAGGGACTCCATGGAGGAAGACGAGCAGTGACTCAAACGAGGTCACATTTAACGCGTCGGCTTTCCCACGCTAATAGGCACTCATCACATGACCGTGACAAGGCAATTCAAAACAAAAGGCCACTACACGTTCAGCACAAAGGGAGGCCAACGTTGACAAGCAGCGGCACTAAGTATCCATGCTCAACATGTCATTCAATATCACCAGGCAGTCAGCGATATCCAGAGCACTTGCACAAGGCCAGCCTCATAATTCCTCCTTTCTGAAATTGTAGTGAGTCGGGGGTGGCTTCAAGTTAGGTTAGATCAGGCTCGACAATGACACGAATAACATATAAATTATGTAGAGCGGGTGATCTGGTAAAAGCTCAGGTACAAATTAGGAAAGAGCCAGTTTTATAGAGACCGGCTCCATCTAAATATAATAGTTACAAGCATGATCCCCCCGGGGTCGGTGGGGATCACTACACTCTCCCCCTTCAGCTTCACCAATGGGTGAAGGTAGGAAGATGTAAACATCATAATAGAGATAATATGAAGATAGGACTGAGGAACACCCTGGAACTCAGCAATAAGCACCACTTGACCCTGCAAGTGGGATAACAGTCAATATGATTCATCTGAACCATATGATTCATCTGAACCATATGATTCATCTGAACCATATGATTCATCTGAACCATATGATTCATCTGAACCATATGATTCATCTGAACCATATGATTCATCTGAACCATATGAATCATCACAGGAATCATCGCCTGAGTCAAAGCTTTCTGACTCTGGGTCCAAGTCAGTGTAACTTTCATCAGATGTTGAAATCTCTGATCCAGAGTCCATAAAGATATTGTTCCCCTCAGAGGAACAATCATCATCACTCTGGTTGCAATCCTCTTGGATGGGACCCTCCTCATCTGAGGTGTAAACATTTGACCCAGGCCTGTCTGAAATTTCATAGGGTTGCCAATGCTCCTCTGTTAAGGAGCAGTTCTCCAGGTAGGAGCAAGGGTTCACTCAGACTTCACAAGTCCAGCCTTTCTCATCAATGGGACAGACCTCATCTGAACCAGTTGAGGCCCCATCCAGCCCTTGCATGGCTGGATAATGCATGTATTCTCTTATACAACCCATCTGTGCAGGCTCTGTGTCATCCTGTTCAGTTTCCAGGCACTCAAGGTTTTGCTCAGAACCATTTGAATCAATGAGTTGGGATAATCCCAACTGCAATTGCAAAGACACATTGAACATGTTCGATCATGTGACATGTGACATTGGTCACACATTCTTGGTTGAGGTAGTAGGGTTGTGTATTTGAATGTGCAGCATGATACACCTCTTGGTGATGCATGTGGTGGGACGTCCCAACTGTGAAGTTGTGGCCAGATCATGCCATGTGGGTATGTAGGGAGCAAAGCAGGTGGATACTGATATCCCACCTGCCTCTGTTGCCCCAACAATGGCATTGCTGTTCTGTCTTTCAGATCAATGTTCTCCCTTGAATGTTGATTATCAACTGGATCGTTGACATGCCATTGCAAGTCAACATGTCATTGTGTGTCACCTCTGTCTTGAGGTGAGTGTGATGAAAATGGGTGTTTCATCTTACTATGAACATTTGTTGTTGAACGTTCTCAGTTAACTGCACCGCCATGGTGCAGTTTCGAATATTTCAGCCCAATGGAACGTTCCCCTTCCAGGGAATTTGGTTGAATGGATAGCATGGCCACTTGGGGGCCATGAGGTGGACTTATATGTGCTTTTGAGTGTGTAGGTGGTGGGTAACCAGGTAAGTAGCTCATTTGAGCTGCTTGAGTCATAACTGATGAAGGAACCTCCCTCTTTTCAGTTGTAACATTCAAGTTAGTAGTTACAAAGTCCAAATGTGGACATCTCTGAGTGACGTGGCATTGTACACCAGTCCAACATGCATCCTGGTGATGCATGTCTGTGTTGTTGAACCTCCCAACCAGGGGGTGGAGGCTGCATGTGGCCTGGTGTGATTGGAGTGATGCATGTGGATACTGATATCTGATCTGCATCACTTGTTCCTATGCTGGGTCTCCTTGCTTGGTGTACTTGGTGGTGGGGCAGGTGGATACTCACATCTGACCTGCTCCTGGAGGGTTGAACTCGAATGCTTCCCACCACCTGCATTGTTTCAACAAGGTCTCAACACCTCAAGACCATGGATATACCACTCTCTTGGAGGTCTCATCTCCATGGTAATGATCTTTCTAGATCATTTCAATTTTTCTGTGCCATCCAGGCACATGTCCTTAGTTATAACATTCATTTTTGAATGTTCTTGGGTTACTATGCCATGATGGCCTAGTTTCAATTTGCAGGATGGAGGAGAGTGTGGTCATCTGATGGACTGTGATATTGCAGAGGGAGCAGCCATTTGGAGGCTGCCAGTGTGGGAAGGATCACAACGAGCTCTTGGGCTCATTGGCCATTGGAAAACAGGTGAGGGTTGCACCTGTGTCACAGAGGACAGTGCCATGGGCACTGTCCATTGTTTACTGACATTTTCTTCTACAGAACAATGTGGTATGCCATTCTGGCCAGCTGTGAGGGGCAATGATACATGCTTTTGAGCATGTTGGTAGCAGGGAACAAGATAAGCAGTTCCTTGGAACTGCAAAGGGTAACACTCTGGTTCCAGGACCTGAACTCAGTGCCCATGCATTGAGTTCACCCCTCTGCTCTTGGATGAATGTCCAAAGATGTTTTTTTCCTCTGGTTTCTTACTCCCCTCCTTCTGTTTCAACACTGGGTGTTAAGGTCGTGCTTATTGCGAGGGAGGAATTGGAAAACGTGCGGGTTTTCCAAAGGGGGACAAACGAGACTTGGCTTCAACTTATAAGAAGTTGTGCCTTTCCTCTTGATTAGGGTTGTCTCAGATTTACTGGATTTGAATGCGAATGTGCGGGTTATGCACCAGGTTTCCGTACTAGACGGCAAGTGAGGATGAAGATTCCAAGTAGTGCTTAACTAATAAATATTAAAACTGAATAGCTCGACCTAATGTGTGAGCTTATATACTAAGTACAAATGTTTCTACAATAATCTAGTAGAGTCTACAATGACTATTACTAATAGATGAGTAAGATAACTTGGGGATTACGCAGGTTGCCTGAAGCCTAGAATATTCCACAGTGTTCTCTCCTATTTTCCTGAGTTGGACTTGTAGCAACTGATTGCTATTTCAGTTACTAATCCTTGTGATCCCTTCCTATTGGTATTACTGCGGTCATCCCATGGGTTTTGTGATGTCAGAAGATCGGAGCGTGACAGTATTTCCCCCTTAGTGCTGAGCCTTTGAGGCACGTGATCATTCAATGTCTTGATTCGGTAATTTCTTGATTTTATTCCCAACCATCATCTTCCAGCATCTATCCATCATCTGTTCCTATGCCAGCCACTACAAATGAATCATCCAGTTTGAAAAGACTGCCGTGGACCTCGAGGCTGAATTGGCTGCCATGGAGGAGGAGGAGGCTGCCGAGGCAAGATGGAAACAGGAGCATGAGGAGAAAATGGCGCAGAAGGCCACAAAAAAAGCTGCTAAGCATCGAGCGGATACGACAGATGGGAACGACGAGGCACCTGCTGCCAAAAAATGTAAGTTGGCCAAGGAGGTCGAAGAGGAAGAGGTGGCAGTGGTGTCCTGCCACAAGTGCGTGGCCTTTTCTTTTCTTGTTTGCTACTTCTAATGGCTTTTCTAGATGTACATGTAATCTCCAAAAGTGGACTGCGTGCAGGTTGTGGGGGCATGGGGTAGGACTTGTAAGTCCTGCCTCAAAGTCAAGCAGAAGTGTGAGGCGGTGTGGAGCGAGTTGGCTGCAGGGTCGAGTGGGTTTCCTGCTCTGGGTGGAGATGGAATGAAGTTGTTCAAGAGGTTGGTGGTGGGGATTGAAAAGATGGGGATGGAGTTGGAAGGGGTGAACATGAGGCTGGAGAGGATTGAGGGTGTGCTGCGGGAGGGTGTGGCTGATGAGGCTGATGATATCGCAGATCATGGTCTCGACAATC